>CAUYLG010076118.1:0-10764 GCA_963573385.1 Cacajao melanocephalus | reverse complement strand
TCAAGAGATCTAGACCATCCCGGTCAACATGGTGAAACCCCGTCTCTACTAAAAATACAAAAATTAGCTGGGCATGGTGGCGCAGCCTGTAGTCCCAGCTACTCGGGAGGCTGAGGTAGGAGAATTGCTTGAACCCAGGAGACGGAGGTTGCGGTGAGCCGAGATCGCGCCATTGCACTCCAGCCTAGGTAATAAGAGCGAAACTCCATCTCAAAAAAAAAAAAAAAAAAATATGCAGCCCTAAATACCCTGGCACACCTGTAATTGGAATGTTCCTAAATACCCTTGCCTTCTGGATTACCTTTTTCTTCACTATCCTAAGAAAAGACGTATGTTGTGACCCCACATAACTGCAAAAAGCCCAGCAGTCTTCCAGGAGTTCTCCAGGAGGGTCTCTGTCACCTCAGCACCGATTTCTTCTGCTCACGTTTTCAGGTCTTCTCTAGATGCTCTTTATGTGCCTATTTCCCCCACCTTTCACCTCCACCATGAGCACCGGCTCCAGACACAGCCATCTTTAGGCTTTTATGTGCTATAGATTTTCATGGAAATTCTTCGGAAGCTAGAATTATTTGCTTGAAAACAAACAAACAAACAAAAACTAGGGCTGCTCAGTCATCACTGGCCCTCCAGTTCACGAATCTTTCTCGGCCACAGGAAATTTGCTCTCTTTTATCCCTTGCCCAAAGCTCCCAGTTGCTTCCATGATAGTGGGGTCCACCTTCTCATCCTGAAAGGTTTTCTCCAGTCCTCTCTTGATTCTGAGTTCAAGGGCTTCCACCATTTGACGCCTCAAAGCCCAACCTGGAAATTCCCATTTGTGATTCAGAGGCACTTACCTTTTTTCCAACCTATCCCAGGACTGGTCCAGGAACTTCTTTCTTATAACCAAAGAGCATATTAAAGTATGATAAAATTAAAAGCAGGGGGCTGGGTACAGTGGCTCATGCCTGTAATCCCAGCACTTTGGGAGGTTGAGGCGGGTGGATCACCTGAGGTCAGGAGTTCGAGAACAGCTTGGCCAACATGGAGAAATCCTGTCTGGACTAAAACTACAAAAATTAGCCTGGTGTGGTGGTGTGCATCTGTGACCCCAGCTACTTGAGAGGCTGAGGCAGGAGAATTGCTTGAACCTGGAAGGTGGAGGTTGCAGTGAGCCGAGATTGTACATTCTAGCCTGGGTGACAGAGTAAGATGCTGTCTCAAAAAAAAAAAAAAAATTAAAAGCAGGGGTTGGGGGGTGGGAGAAAAAGTAGGAGGAAGAGGAGGAAGAAGAAAGAAAGGAATAGGAGAAAATGGGGAGGGAATTAGGAGAAGGAGAAGAAAAATAAAACTGCTTCCTACTTAAGAGACTGCTTGTCCTCTATTGAGGCCAGGTGCAAAGTTTCTTCCCTTTACACACAAGTCTTTGTTGCAGCCTGATTATTTTCTTAGGCTGAATCCCCAGAAGTAAACCACTGAGACAAGGGTATGAACATTTGTTGAGCTCTTTCCGACGTATTATCAAGTTCCCCTGCTGCAGCTCCTTTGATTTGGTTTATGGTTAATTCTCCTTGATTTGAGTCAGACATTTTACTGGTCACTCAACTTACTTTGCTCATGCTTGTTTTCACAAGGTTTTAGTGAAATAAAAGTATTTCCTTGCCACATTCTTCCCCCACAAAAAAGAAAAAAATCTATAGACTCCTGTGGGAGATGATCATGGAGCTCACCCTTGTCTTATTTGCTGGCGATAGTGGGAATGTTTCTGGCATTTCCCCATTAAATATAATGTTGCCTGTTGGTTTAAGATACACAATTTTTTTTTTTCAGACAGGGTCTTGCCCTGTCACCCCGGCTTGAGTGCAGTGGCATGAGCATGGCTCACTGTAGCCTTGATTTCCCAGGCTCAATTGATCCTCCTGCCTTAGCCTCTTAAAGAGCAGCTAGGATTACAGGCATGTGCCATCATGCCTGGCTAATTTTTGTTTTTGTTTTTTTCTTTTTTGTGTGTGTGGAGATGGGGCTTTACCATGTTGCCAGGCTGGTCTCACACTCCTTAGCTCAAGCAATCTGCCTGCCTCAACCTCCTGAAGTGCTAGGATTATAGGTGTGAGTCACCACACCTGGCTCAGACAAATACTTTTTTTTTTTTTTTGACATAGAGTTTTGCTCTTGTTGCCCAGGCTGGAGTGCAATGGTGCCATCTCACCTCTGCCTCCCAGAGTCAAGTGACTCTCCTGTCTCAGCCTCCCAAGTAGCTGGGATTACAGGTGTGCAGCACCACACCTTGCTAATTTTGTATTTTTAGTAGAGATAGGGTTTTGCCATGTCGGTCAGGCTGGTCTTGAACTCCTGACCTCAGGTGATCCAACTGCCTTGGCCTCCCAAAGTGCTGGGATTACAGGCATGAGCCACCGAGTCTGGCCAAGACACACACTTATAAAATCAGGTCAGGGCCAAGTGTGGTGGCTTATGCCTGTAATCCCAGCACTTTGGGAGGCCAAGGAAGGTGGATCACTTGAGGTCAGGAGTTTCAGATCAGCCTAGCCAACATGGTAAAACTTCGTCTGTTAAAATAATAATAATAATAAAATAAAATCAGGTCAAGAAGAGATTCATCTTGTTCTAATCAAAATTATTGATTTCAGTCTGGGTACAGTGGCTCACACATGTAATCCCAGCACTTTGGGAGGCCGAGGTGGGTAGATCACCTGAGGTCAAGAGTTGAGACTAGCCAGGCCAACATGAAGAAACCCCATCTCTACTAAAAATACCAAAAAAAAAAAAAAAAAAAACCCCTAAAATTAGCCGGGCACAGTGTACGCACCTGTAATCCCAGTTACTCGGGAGGCTGAGGTGAGAGAATGGCTTGAACCCAGGAAGCAGAGGTTTCAGTGAGCAGAGTTCACACCATTGCACTCCAGCCTGGGCAACAGAGTGAGACTCTGTTGGCATTTGGGAGTTTTGTGTGTTCCCTGGACTGGGAAGCATCCAGTAAGATATCTCAGATATTTGCAAGTATCTTGAATACATCCTGTCCAAGTACCCATCTGATATGCAAGTCTTCACTTTAACATTTCTACCAAGTGGCCACCCATCCAGCCTCTATCTGTCTAAATGATAATGGTGTTGCCAATTTTCTTTGACTTCCTATAGCATCTACACACTGTTTCTAGTTTTATCCCTTGGGTGATCACAATAAACCTAATTAATGCATTCTATTTCCTCTGCCTAGAATGCTTTTTTCCACCTTTATAAGATATATTCATACTAATTTTTTTTTTTTTGAGATGGAGTCTCACTCTGTAGCCCAGTCTGGAGTGCAGTGGTGTGATCTCAACCCATTGCTACCTCCAAACTCCACCTCCTGGGTTCAAGCAATTCTCCTGCCTCAGCCTCCCGAGTGAGTAGCTGGGATTACAGGCCCTGTGCTACCATACCTGGCTGATTTTTGAGTTTTTAGTAGGGATGGGGTTTCACCATGGTGGCCAGGCTGGTCTCGAACTCCTGGCCTCAAGTGATCCACCCACCTCAGCCTCCCAAAGCCCTAGGATTGGAGGCATGAGCCACCATGCCTGGCCCATATTAATCTTTTAAAAATAAAATAAAATTTGATCTCTTCCAAAAGAAAAAAAGCCAGACTTCAACCAAACTATGCCTCAGGAGGAGTCAAGATTTAGATGGCTCTTGCTGCCCCTGCAGACCTGAACACTGCTACTACTGCCACCACCAGGCTGGATTCTAACCCACCCTACTTCTGTGCATTACCTGCTCCTGACTCAGTTTTTGCAATTTGACATTGTATTTGTAAATACTATATTCCAGAGTCCTAGGCAAGGGTTTCTGGTTGACCAGGTTTGGGTCAGAGCCAGCACTGTGGCACCCAGGGTCAGGAAAAGTAAGTGCCTGGCTTTCCAGTGGGAACCCATATTCCACCAAGATTCATACAAACTCTCTACCTCGGAATAGGGTGCTGATGCTGAGCAGCCAAGAATAGAAACCACAAATGTCTACTCCCCATCTATTCTATTTTTCCTTAAAAATTTCATCGGAAGTCAATGTTGATTACCTTTTCAGCATTTGAAATGATAATATCATTTTTTGCATCAGATCGATTAGTAAAGTAACTACATTTATAGATTTCTTAATGTTCGGCCATCCTCCCATTCTTGGAATAAAATTCATTTGGTAGTGTTACTGTATTCTTTTAATACAGCTGCATTCTATTTGCTAATATTTAGGATTTTTCATGGATAATTCATAAGTGAGATTGGTGTGTATAATCATTTTCAGGATTTAATATCTACATATTGATTCCATTATAAACAGTTTGGATGACTGTTTTTCCCTCTCTCTTCTCTGGAGCAGTTTAAATACTTGCAGGCAGCCAAGCGCAGTGGCTCATGCCTGTAATGCCAGCACTTTGGGAAGCCAACGTAGGCAGATCACCTGAGGTTGGGAGTTCAAGACCAGCCTGACGAACATGGAGAAACCCCATCTCTACTAAAAATGTAAAATTAGCCAGGTATGGTGGTGTAGGCTTATAATCCCAGCTACTCAAGAGGCTGAGGCAAAAGAATTATTGGAACCCAGGAGGCGGAGGTAAAAAAAAAAATTGCAGGCTGGGCATGGTAGCTCATGCTCGTAATCTCAGCACTTTGGGAGACTGAGGCTGGCAGATTGCTTGTACTCAAGAGTTTAAGACTAGTCTGTGCAGCGTGGCAAAACCCCATCTCTATTAAAAAAATACAAAAAAAATTAACGGGGCATGGAGGTGTATGCCTGTAGTCCCAGCTACTCAGGAGGCTGAGGTGGGAGGATGGCTTTAGCCCAGAAGGTAGAGGTTTCAGTGAGCTGAGATTGCACCACTGTGCTCCAGCCTGGGCAACAGAGCCAGACCCTACCTCAAAAAAATAAATAAGATAAACAAATACTTGCAAATATTTGTAAATACTATGTTCCAGGAACTCTTCTAGGTATGTTACATATATTAATTCATCTAATCTCTGCAACAACCATGTAAGTATCATTATTTCCATCTACACAAGAAAAAAAAAACTGACAGAGTGGTTAAGTCGCTTGCCCAAGGCCACACAGTTAATCAGCATGACATGTTCCTTAAGATTTGAAAGCATTTACCTGTGAAATTTATCCAGCACTGGTGTTCATTTGAGTAAGAAGTTCTGTGTTAATTTTTAAAGTAAAATCCTAGAACAATAGTTTTCAAAATGTAGTCCTCAGACCAGCAGCCTTGGCAACACCTGGAAACAGACCTACTGAATCAGAAGCTCTGTGGTGGGTTCCAGCAATCGGCATTGTAACAGCCCAGATGATTCTGACAAGCGTTCATATTTAAAAACCACGGAGCTAGAAATATAATAACCACATGACTCAAACACTCGGGGGAAGAGGCCAGGCGCCACGGCTCACACCTGTAATCCTAGAACTTTGGGAGGCCGAGGCGGGTGGATTGCCTGAGCTCAGGAGTTCAAGACCAGCCTGGACAACATGGAGAAACCTCGTCTCCACTAAAGTACAAAAAATTAGCTGGGCATGGCAGCGGGCTGTAATCCCAGCTACTCTGGAGGCTGAGGCAGGAGAATCCCTTGAGCCCAGGAGGCAGAACTTGCAGTGAACTGAGATCATGCTACTGTCTTCCAGCCTGAGTGACAGAGAGACACAGTCTCAAAAAAAAAAAAAAATGCTCAGGGGAACACAGCTGATCCAAAAAGTAAGAACAGGCTATGTGTGGTGGCTGACACCTGTAATCCTAGCACTTTAGGAGGCTGAGGCAGGTGGATCACCTGAGGTCAGATGTTCAAGATTAGCCTGACCAATATGGTAAAACCCCGTCTCTACTAAAAAATACAAAAATTAGCCGGTGTGGTGGTGTGAGCCTGTAATCCCAGTTAGTCGAGAGGCTGAGACAAGAGACTTGCTTGAACCCAGGAGGCAAAGGATGCAGTGAGCTGAGATTGTGCCACTGAATTCCAGCCTGCATGACAGAGTGAGACTGTCTCAAAAAAACAAACAAACAAATGGTGGGGCAATTTAAAGCTTGGAATTGGAATCTTCAGGAGGGTCTTTTGCCTTTGTTTGCAAAGCTCTTCTTTCTTTGGGGAACTGCTTCTGTCTCACAGCAATGCAATTGTGTGATTTTGATGGGTTTTCTAAACCAGGACCCTGCTCTGTAGTGGGCACACGATATTCCAGACATCATAATGTCCTACTTATCTGACTTTAGCGAGTGTTCCAGAGGAGGGGGTGCATCCCAAGTCAGGGCAATTAGAGTCTTGCCTAGGATTTACATTTGGAGGTGGAGGAGAAAGTGCTTTGCTTTTTGCATTATGGAGGTGGAGTAGAGGTTAACTGAGGAATATTATCTGATAATTCCCCTGCCAGGTGCAAAAAGCCCACCTACAGAGAAGAGAATAAGTCCAGAACAATGAAAACAACTAAGTAAGTTGAGAGACCTAATGAGCTCATTTGAGAACCTGTATCTGTCATCCTGAAACCGGCCACACCCTGAATTTACCAGTTACACAAACCAATAAACTCTTTTTATGTTTAGACTATTTTGAGTTTCTGTCATTTCTAACAGAAAGCATGCTGGCTGCTACGCTAGAGATAAACAGTAAATAGAAGATGTTAAACTGTTTCATAATCATAATATTTTAACTTTCAAATCCATTACACTTGCAAGTGTGTGTGTGTGTGTGTGTGTGTGTGTGTGTGTGTGTGTGTGTGTGTGTGTTTTGAGATGCAGTTTCACTCTTGTTGCCCAGGCTGGAGTGCAATGGCACCATCTTGGCTCACTGCAACCTCTACCTCCTGGATTAAAGTGATTCTCCTGCCTCAGCCTCCCAAGAAGCTGCGATTACAGACTTGCACCACCACACCCAGCTAATTTTTTGTGTTTTTAGTAGAGCTGGGGTTTCACCATGTTGGTCAAGCTGGTTTCAAACTCCTGACCTCAAGTGATCTGCTCACCTCGCCCTCCCAAAGTGCTGGGATTATAGGCGTAAACCACCACATCCAGCCACAACACTATTTTGACAGCACAAAAGTGTTCTATCTAAATTATACTTTTGCATTAATTTATACCTTAAAATATTGCATAACTAGCTAAATAATTTTGGCTTTTTTATGTTGTTGGTCCTAAACTTGCATTTTTTTTCGGAACCCAAGCCGTTACTTCCATTTTTCACCATTCAGATTCTGAAATGCTTATAGCCAATGACACTTTTGTTTCCTCGAAGCTGGCAGGTGCCACAAAAAACATCAGCTCTAAACTGCTGACTCCTTTGGGAATTTGTTCACTTGAAAGGAAATCAAACAGGGCCAGTGTTGGCAGCTCTCATTTCTCTGTTTGGCTTACTCATAAGGAAAACCCTGGTACATAGGAGGCACTCAAGAAATACTTATTGAATAAATGAATTGAAAACCCATGTCGGCCGGCTGCAGTGGCTTACCCCCGTGATCCCAGCACTTTGGGAGGCAGAGGCAGGAGGATCACCTGAAGTCAGGAGTTTGAGACCAGCCTGGCCAACATGGTGAAACCCCGTTTCTACTAAAAATACAAAAATTAGTGGTGCATGGAACCTCGGAGGTGGAGATTGCAGTGAGCCAAGATTGCACCACTGTACTCCAGGCTGGGTGATAAAGCAAGACTCTGTCTCTAATAAAAGGCCAGGCACGGTGGCTCATGCCTGTCATCCTAGCACTTTGGGAGGCTGAGGCAGGTGGATCACAAGGTCAGGAGTTTGAGACCAGCCTGGCCAATATGGTGAAACTCCATCTCTACTAAAAATACAAAAATTAGTCAGGAGTGATGGCATGCACCTGTAGTCCCAGCTACTCAGGAGACTGAGACAGAAGAATCGCTTGAACCCTGGAGGCGGAGGTTGCAATGAGCTGAGACTACGCCACTGCACTTCCGCCTGGGAGACAGAGCAAGACTTCATCTCAAAAAAAAAAAAAAAAAGAAGGCAGGCTCGATGGCTCATGCTTGTAATCCCAGCTACTTGGGAGGCTGAGGCAGAGGAATCGCTTGAACCTGAGAGGTGGAGGTTATGGTGAGCCAAGATTTCGCCATTGCACTCAAGCCTGGGCAACAAGAGCAAAACTCCGTCTCAAAAAAAAAAAAGAAAAAGAAAAAAGAAAACCTATGTGTTCATGAAGATCATGGCAATAAATAAATATATGAAAAAAAAACCTAGAAGAAACTTAACATTATTTTAAAGCACTGAGGATTTTATTTTCTGCCATTATGCATTAATTTAGAAAATTTATTCTCTTTGACAAATAGGAAGTATCAGGGGCAACTGTACTTACAGTAACAGAGTTTGGATCACGGGGTTGTTAAGCCTTCAGCCAGCTCAACCAGAACACCTGTGCCAACTGCACACCCCCTGTGCCTGGGCTTGTCAGGTGGTAGGTGAGCTATGAGAATTCAGCCGGCACTACTTATCTCTGACCCAACTTCACCCTTTCAGCTGTCCAAGTCGATTAGTGTATTGTCTTTGCTCCTGGCCAAAGCTGGCTTAGATGTGTATTTCTGAAATGTTTACAGCCAGTAAGATTCCTGCTAAGAACATTATTCCACTGAGGTATCACCCATAATGGGATATACATCCCAATGAAAAGTAACCTCTAGGAGAGCCATTTGTTCCACTTGCAGTATCTGAAAGATTGTCTCCACATTGTTGTGTTTTTTTCTGTGTTTCTAGCATTTTTGAAAATTTTAAAGAAAAAAATTTTTTGAAAAAATTTGCAAAACTGCAACTTTTATCTTTTTTTTAAACAAGTTCACCTGCTGTCAAAAGCAACTTTTATCTACTCCAGCTGTAGTTTGCTCATCTTTTCTGGACATTCTGGACATTCATAGAACAGAAAATAATATGTCTTTGATGCTTTAAATCAATAATCCATTTTTGAAGAGTTTTGAGGAATTGACAGTGTCACTAAGTCAACACCTTAAATAGCCTACTTTCCTTGTTCTGTTTCCTTTGGGTAATTCCCTTGAATATCCTAAGGATCTCATGCTAAGTGGATTTGATTAAGAAACTAAAAGGATTCCAACTGTTTAGAAACGTGAAACCTATCCAATATTCTTCTAGAATTTTCACTGGATATCATAACTGTGTAGACCCTCACTATTTGCCGAGTTGGTCCTACTTCCTTTTGTTTCAGAACAAAAGACAATCCTGCAAATTTGTTTCTGCAGATTAGACTTTTGAGTTTTGGGAGGAGACCATTTCACCTCCCTTTAAGTGGTTGAGAAACAAGTAGTTACATTGTTTATTATGAAAATATACAAGTTCCAATTTGCCAAAATAAAGTGTCAACGCAGTCAATGATGGGGCTGATACATACCCGGGAGGTTTTTGCATGCCTTCAAGACACTGTTTGCTTTCTCTATGCATTGACCAAATGAGATGTTTCTCTTTTGAATAGTGTAGCACAGCCATTTGAATGTGAAAAGCATTTGGAATGTAAACTAAGACACAAAAAGCACATCTCTTCCCACAGAGTATTTTACATAGATATGTACTATTACAAAAGGTAAATTAGGTCTATTACTATTATTATTTTGAGACAGAGTTTCGCTCTTTTCACCCAGGCTGGAGTGCAATGGCATGATCTCGGCTCACTGGAACTTCTGCCTCCTGGGTTTAAGTGATTCTCCTGCCTCAGCCTCCTGAGTAGCTGGAATTAACAGGTGCCTGCCACCACGCCCTGTTAATTTTTGCATTTTTAGTAGAGACAGTTTCACCTTGTTGGCCAGGCTGGTCTCAAACTGCTGATCTCAGGTGATCCGCCCACCTTGGCCCACCAAAGTGCTGGAATTACAGGTGTGAGCCACCGTGCCCAGCCGATTATTATTATTATTTGAGATGGAGTTTTGCTCTTGTTGACCAGGCTGGAGTGCAATGGTGCAATCTCGGCTCACTGCAACTCCACCTCCCAGGTTCAAGCATTCTCCTGCCTCAGCCACCCTAGTAGCTGGGATTACAGGCATACACCACCATGCCCAGCTCATTTTAAAACTTTTTGTGGAGATAGGGTTTCACCATGTTGCTGAGGCTTATCTAGAACTCCTAGGCTCTAGTGATCTGCTTGCCTTGGCCTCCCAAAGTGCTGGGATTATAGGCCTGAGCCACTGTGCCTGCTATTAGCTCAATTTTCTTTTCTTTTTTTCTTTTTTTTTTTCTTTTGAGATGGAGTTTCGCTCTTGTTACCCAGGCTGGAGTGCAATGGCGCGATCTCGGCTCACCACAACCTCCGCCTTGTGGGTTCAAGCAATTCTCCTGCCTGCCTCAGCCTCCCGAGTAGCTGGGACTACAGGTGCGCGCCACCATGCCCAGCTAATTTTTTGTATTTTTTAGTAGAGACGGGGTTTCACCATGTTGACCAGGATGGTCTCGATCTCTTGACCTTGCGATCCACCCGCCTCAGCCTCCCAAAGTGCTGGGATTTTAGGCATGAGCCACTGCGCCCAGCCCCAGCTCAATTTTCAAAATTTAAGGAAGTCATATTGTTATAATGGAGCGAGTATAGAAAGTCAACACCAAGACAAAAGTATGCCAAATTGCAGGGTCTTTATTGTCGGCAGCCACGGAGGACTCGCGTCTCTCCAAACTGTGGCCCCGAAAGGAGGGTGTCAAGACCTTTTATACCTGTAAAACCACCTCGGGAGTGAGGGTGAGGGGCAGGGGTGGGGTGAGGGGCTTCAGACATTCCGAGGGCTAGTGGATTCTATAAATCACCTCCTGGGCAGAG
>CAUYLG010076117.1:52500-79416 GCA_963573385.1 Cacajao melanocephalus | reverse complement strand
GAAAATGTGGCACATATACACCATGGAATAGTATGCAGCCTTAAGAAATGAAGAGTTTGTGTCCTTTGTAGGGACATAGATGAATCTGGAAACCATTATTCTCAGCAAACTGACACAAGAACAGAAAATCAAACACTGCATGTTCTCACTCATAGGTGGGTGTTGAACAGTGAGAACACATGGACACAGGGAGGGGAGCATCACACACTGAGGTCTGTGGGGGGGACCAGGGGAGGGAGAGTGAGGGGTAGGGAGTTGGGGAGGGATGACGTGGGGAGAATGCCAGATATAGGTGATCGGGATGGAGGCAGCAAACCACACTGCCATGTATGCGCCTATGCAACAATCCTGCATGTTCTTCACGTGTACCCCAGAACCTAAAGTGCAATAAAAAAAAATAGTGATGCCCATAATAGCTTATGTTTTTTCAGTACAACTAAAATAATTTTCTAAGAAATAGTAAAAAGGTTTTTAAGGTTAAGGTAATTGAATGACTCAAAGGAAAGCAATTTATAACCTCTTTCAAAAACCTTTCAGACTCTTACTTAGACACCCAAGTAACCAAAATTATAAATTTGCAACCCAATTTGCCAATGTTACATGTATAGCCAGAGAACAAAGTAACACCCTTACAAGTTCCAGTATGTAACACTGGCCTTATTAACAATATATTTTAACTGAACAAACTTGCTAGTCAGGCATTAGTTTCTTCTTTAGAATATAATAAGATAACAGCATTGTGTATCTCACTGACCAATTAAAGTTTACTTGTTCTGAAGAAAACGTTATTTTCAAGTCCGAGATCTCAGGTTTCTATAAATATTTTCATTTGTATTTTAATAATACCAAGTATTTACTTGCTTATCAATAAAGACATTTTACTTGTGTTTTTAGTTACATGAATAAAAACAAAATTACTAAGACTGTTCATATAAGAAAATCTTTAAAAAGGAAAATAAGTGCTCACATTGAAAATGATCCATTAACACTGTAAATTTCTTTGTCGACTCAGACATAAAAGATATAAAGCTGTAATTTTTTAATCCAAGGAACTGCAAAAATTTACAAAGGCAAAAAATAATTTTTTACGAAACTCATCCCATTATTGTGGCTCAGTGCACCATATCAGTTTACATGATGTCAATTTATCCCATCACTGATGATGTTAATTTTCATCACTTATTTAAGGTGGTATCTGCCATATTTATCCACTGTCACATTATTATTTTTCACTTTATAGATAAGTATCTTATAGAGAGATACTTTGAGATAATGTAAAATTCTTCATTCTTCTTCAAATTTCATTCACTATTTTTAACATTTATGGATTTAGAATTCAAAGATCCTTGCTGGAGTTAATTAGTCATGATCACTTAACAACAAGAATACATTCTAGGAAATACATCATTAGGTGATTTTGTCATTGTATAAACATAGTGACATGTACTTACAGAAACCTAGATGGTACAGCCTACTACACACCTAGGCTATATAGTATAGCCTATTGCTCCTAGGCTACAAACCCCTTATAGCATGTTTCTGTACTGAATACTGTAGGCAACTGTAACACAAAGGTGACTACTTGTGTATCTAAACATAGAAAAGGTACAATAAAAATACAGTATTATAATCTTATAAGACCATCATCAGCTATGCAATTTGTTGTTGACTGAAAGGTTGTTATGCAGCACATGACTGTATTTCTATCATGACCTCAAATGGTTATGTTTACAGCCTTTTTAAAAAAATAAATAAAGATGTCAAACACACTTTATATGAGAAAGCTGAAAGCTAGACAAAAGATAGCAGTTTGGAAATTCCAAACATGATTTGATATGTATGTGTATAGGGAGGTGTGGATATATATGGTATATATTAATATTTTTGTAACCATCTAGCAACCAGGTACAGTACCTAGTAATGCATATATTGAGAACAACTATGAGATAAAAAATAGTGATAGCATAGTCATTCTCTATAGAAGAAGAAAACATAGATCAGGAATCAGAAACTACTCCTATTGAACCCTAAACTTTGTGTGGGTTCCTAGATGATTCAGTCTTTCTAGACTTCATTTATAAAATGAGAGGCATAGACTAGATAATTTATAAGCTTCTTTCCAATTCTATTATTCATTTTAATAATTTATAAAATATACTGATTTATACAAAGATGTTTTTAAAAATTTTACCTTTACTATATAACTTTTTTTCATAATCTCTTAATTTCTTTTCCTCTTTTATCTTTTTTTTTACTTTTAAATTATACTTTAAGTTCTGGGATACATGTGCAGAATGTGCAGGTTTGTTAAATAGGTATACATGTGCCATGGTGGTTTGCTGCATCCATCAACCCGTCATCTACATTAGGTGTTTCTCCTAATGTTATACCTACCCTTGCCCCCCAACCCCCGACAGGCCTCTGTGTGTGATGGTCCCCTCCCTGTGCCCATATGTTCTCATTGTTCAACTTCCACTTATGAGTGAGAACACGTGGTGTTTGGTTTTTTGTTCCTGCATTAGTTTGCTAAGAATAATGGTTTTCAGCTTCACCATGTCCCTGCAAAAAACATGAACTCTTTTTTTTTATGGCTGCACAGTACTCCATGGTATATATGTGCCATATTTTCTTTATCTAGTCTAACATTAATGGGAATTTGGGTTGGTTCCAAGTCTCTGCTATTGTGAATAGTGCTGCAGTAAACATATGTGTGCATGTGTCTTTATAGGAGAATGATTTATAATCCTTTGGGTATATACTCAGTAATGGGATTGCTGGGTCAAATGGTATTTCTAGTTCTAGATCCCTGAGGAATTGCCACACTGTCTTCCACAACGGTTGAATTAATTTACACTCCCACCAACAGCATAAAAGCATTCATATTTGTCTACATCCTCTCCAGCATCTGTTGTTTCCTGACTTTCTAATGATTGCCATTCTAACTGGGGTGAGATGGTATCTCATTATGGTTTTGACTTGGATTTCTCTAATGACCAGTGATGATGAGCTTGTTTTTATATGTTTGTTGACTGCATAAATACCTTCTTTTCAAAAGTGTCTGTTCATATCATTTGCCCAGTTTTTAATGAGGTTGTTTTTTTCTTGTAAATTGTTTAAGTTCCTTGTAGATAGTGGATATTAGCCCTTTGTCAGATGAGCAGATGTCAAAAATTTTCTCCCACTCTGTAGGTTGCCTGTTCACTCTAATGATAGTTTCTTTTGCTGTGCAGAAGCTCTTTAGTTTAATTACATCCCATTTGTCAATTTTGGCTTTTATTGTAATTGCTTTTGGAGTTTTAGTCATGAAGGCTTTGCCCATGGCTATGTCCTGAGTGGTATTGCCTAGGTTTTCTTCTAGGGTTTTTATGGTTTTAGGTCTTACATTTAAATCTTTAATCCATCTTGAGTTAATTTTTGTATAAGGTGTAAGGAAGGGGTCCAGTTTCAGTTTTCTGCATATGGCTAGCCAGTTTTCCCAATACCATCTATTAAACAGGAAAGTCTTTCCCCACTGCTTGTCTTTGTCAGGTTTGTCAGAGATCAGATGGTTATAGATGTGTGGCATTATTTTTGAGGCCTCTGTTCTGTTCCATTAGTCTATACATCTGTTTTGGTACCAATACTATGCTGTTCTGGTTACCGTAGTCTTGTAGTATAGTTTGAAGTCAGGTAGCGTGATGCTTTGTTCTTTTTGCTTAGAATTGTCTTGGCTACATGGGCTCTTGTTTGGTTCCATATAAAATATAGAATAGTTTTTACTGATTCTAGAAAGAAAGTTAATGGTAGCTTGATGAGAATAGCATTGAATCTATAAATTACTTTGGGCTGTATAACCATTTTCACAATATTGATTCTTCTTACACATGAGCATGAAATACATTTCCATTTCTTTCTGTCCTCTCTTATGTAGTGGAGTGGTATGTAGTTCTTGAAGAGGTCCTTCACATCCCTTGTAAGTTGTATTCCTAGGTATTTTATTCTCTTTGTAGCAATTGTGAATGGGAGTTCACCCATGATTTGGCTCTCTGTTGGTCTATTATTGGTGTGTAGGAATGCTTGTGATTTTTGCACATTAATTTTGTATCCTGAGACTTCGCTGAAGTTGTTTATCAGCTTAAGGAGATTTGAGGCTGAGATGATGGGGTTTTCTAAATATACAATCATGTCATCTGCAAACAGAGAAAATGTGACTTCCTCTCTTCCTATTTGAATACCCTTTATTTCTTTCTCTTTCAATTGTCCTGGCCAGAACTTCCAATACTATGTTGGATAGGAGTGGTGAGAGTGGGCATCCTTGTCTTGTGCCAGTTTTCAAAGGGGATGCTTCCAGCTTTTGCTCATTCAGTATGATATTGGCTGTGGGTTTGTCATAAATAGCTCTTATTATTTTGAGATACATTCCATCAATACCTAGTTTATGAAGAGTTTTAGCATGAAAGGGTGTTGAATTTTATTAAAGGCCTTTTCTGCATCTATTGAGATAATCATGTGGTTTTTGTCACTGGTTCTGTTTATATGATGGACTATGTTTATTGATTTGCATATTTTGAACCAGCCTTGCATCCCAGAGATGAAGCCGACTTGATTGTGGTGGATATGCTTTTTGATGTGTTGCTGGATTCAATTTGCCAGTATTGGATTGAGGATTTTCGCTTCGATATTTATCAGGGGATACTGGCCTGAAATTTTCTTTTGTTTTTGTGTCTCTGCCAGGTTTTGGTATCAGAATGATGCTGACTTCATAAAATGAGTTAGGAAGGAGTCCCTCTTTTTCTATTATTTGGAATAGTTTCAGAAAAAATAGTATCAGCTCCTCTTTGTATCTTTGGTAGAATTTGGCTGTGAATCCATCTGGTCCTGGGTTTTTTTTTTTTTTTGGTTGGTAGGCTTTAATTACTGCCTAAATTTCAGAACTTGTTATTAGTTTATTCAGGGATTCAATTTCTTCCTGGTTCAGTCTTGGGAAGGTCTATGTGTGCAGGAATTTATCCATTTCTTCTAGATTTTCTAGTTTATTTGTGTATAGGTGTTTATAGTATTCTCTGATGGTAGTGTGTATTTCTGTGGGATCAGTGGTTATCTCCTCTTTATCATTTTTTATTATGTCTATTTGATTCTTCTCTCTTTTCTTCTTTATTAGTCTGGCTAGCCGTCTGTTTTGCTTATCTTTTAAAAAAAAAAAAACCAGCTCCTGGATTCACTGATTTTTTTGAAGGGTTTTTTGTGTCTCTATCTCCTTCAGTTCTGCTCTGATCTTAGTTATTTCCTGTCTTCTGCTAGCTTCTGAATTTGTTTGCTCTTCCTTCTCTAGTTCTTTTAATTGTGATGTTAGGGTATTGATTTTAGATCTTTCCCGCTTTCTCTTGTGGGCAGTTAGTGCTATAAATTTCCCTGTAAACACTGTTTTAGCTGCGTTCCAGAGATTCTAGTACATTGTATCTTTGTTCTCATTGGTTTCAAAGAACTGATTTATATCTGCCTTAATTTAGTTATTTACCCAGTAGTCACTTAGGAGCAGGTTGTGCAGTTTCCATGTAGCCGTGCGGTTATGAGTGAGTTTCTTAATCCTGAGTTCTAATTTGATTGCATTGTGATCTGAGAGACTGTGTGTTACGATTTCCATTCTTTTGCATTTGCTGAGGAGTATTTTACTTCCAACTATGTGGTCAATTTTAGAATAAGTGTGATGTGGTGCTGAGAAGAATGCATATTCTGTTGATTTGGGGTGGAGAGTTCTATAGATGTCTATTAGGTCCTTTTAGTCCAGAGCTCAGAGCTCAGTTCAAGTCCTGGATATCCTTGTTAATTTTCTGTCTCATTGATCTAATATTGGCAGTGGGGTGTTAAAGTCTCCCACCATTATGGTATGGGAATCTAAGTCTCTGTAGGTCTCTAAGAACTTGCTTTATGAATCTGGGTGGTCCTGTATTGGGTGTATATATATTTAGGATAGTTAGCTCTTCTTGTTGCATGGATCCCTATGTAATGCCCTTCTTTGTCTCTTTTGGTCTTTGTTGGTTTATCAGAGACTAGGATTACAACCCCTGCTTTTTTTTGTTTCCCATTTACTTCATAAATATTCTTCCATCCCTTTATGTTGAGCCTATGTGTGTCTTTGCACATGAGATGGGTCTCCTGAATACAGCACACTGATGGGGATTGACTCTTTATCCAATTTGCCAGTCTGTGTCTTTCAGCTGGGGTATTTAGCTTTATATTTACGGTTAATATTGTTACGTGTGAATTTGATCCTGTCATTATGATGCTAGCTGGTTATTTTGCCAGTTAGTTGACGTGGTTTCTTCATCGTGTCGATGGTCTTTACAATTTGGTATGTTTTTGCAGTGGTTGGTACTAGTTTTTCCTTTCCACATTTAGTGCTTCCTTCATGAGCTCTTGTAAGGTAGTCCTGGTAGTGAAAATCTCTCAGCATTTGCTTGTCTGTAAAGGGTTTTATTTCTCCTTCACTTATGAAGCTTAGTTTGGCTGGATATGAAATTCTGGGTTAAAAATTCTTTTAAGAATGTTGAATATTGGCTCCCACGCTCTTCTGGCTTGTAGGGTTTCTGCAGAGAGATCCACTGTTAGTGATGGGCTTCCCCTTTGTGGATAACCTTACCTTTCTCTCTGACTGCCCTTAACATTTTTCCCCTCATTTCAACCTTGGTGAATGTGATGATTATGTGTCTTGGGGTTGCTCTTCTCAAGGAGTATCTTTGTGGTGTTCTCTGTATTTCCTGAATTTGAATGTTGGCCTGTCTTACTAGGCTGGGGGAAGTTCTCCTGGATAATACCCTCAAGAATGTTTTCCAACTTGGTTCCATTCTCCCTGTCACTTTCAGATACACTAATCAAAGGTAGGGTTTGGTCTTTTCACATAGTCCCATATTTCCTGGAGGCTTTGTTTGTTCCTTTTCATTCTTTTTTCCCTAATCTTGTCTTCAAGCTTTATTTCATTAAGTTGATCTTCAATCTCTGATATCCTTTGATCAATTTGGCTATTGATATTTGTGTATGCTTCATGAAGTTCTCGTGCTATGTTTTTCAGCTCCATCAGGTCATTTATATTCTTCTCTAAACTGGTTATTCTAGTTAGCAATTCCTCTAACCTTTTATCAAGATTCTTAGCTTCCTTGCGTTGGGTTATAACATGTTCCTTTAGGTTGGAGGAGTTTGTTATTACCTACCTTCTAAAGCCTATTTCTGTCAATTCATCAAACTCATTCTCCATCCAGTTTTGTTCCCTTGCTGGCAAGGAGTTGTGATCCTTTGGAGAAGAGGCATTCTGGTTTTTAGAATATTCAGCCCTTTTCGACTGGTTTTTCCTCATCTTTGTGGATTTATCTACCTTTGGCCTTTGCCATTGGTCACCTTCAGATGGAGTTTTTGCTTGGTCATCATATTGCTTTCTGTTTGTCAGTTTTCCTTCTAACTGTCAGGCCCCTTTTCTGCAAGTCTGCTGGAGTTTGCTGGGGGTTCACTCCAAACCCTGTTTGCCTGGGTATCACCAGCAGAGGTTGCAGAACAGCAAAGATTGCTGCCTGCTTCTTACTTTGGAAGCTTCATCCCAGAGGGACACCCACTGGTTGCCAGCTGAGGCTCCCCTGTATGAGGTGTCTGTTAACCCCTGCAGGGAGATGTCTCCCAGTCAGGAGGCACAGGGGTCAGGGACCCACTTGAGGAGGCCATCTGTCCCTTAGCAGAGCTCTAGCACTGTGCTGGGAGATCTGCTGCCCTCTTCAGCGACAGCAGAAACATTTAAGTCTGCTGAAGCTGTGCCCACAGCTGTCCCTTCCCCCAGGTACTCTGTCCCAGGGAGATAAGGGTTTTATCTATAAGCCCTTGACTGGGGCTGCTGCCTTTCTTTCAGAGATGCTCTGCCCAGACAGGAGGAATCTAGAGAGGCAATCTGGCTACAGGGGCTTTGCTGAGCTGTGGTGGGCTCTGCTTAGTTTGAATTTCCAGGTGGCTCTGTTTACACTGTGAGGGGAAAACCACTGACTCAAGACTCAGTAATGGTAGACACCCCTCCCCTCACCAATCTCCAGTGTCCCAGGTTGACTTCAGACTGCTGTGCTGGCAGCAAGATTTTCAAGGCTGTGGATCTTAGCTTGCTGGGCTTCGAGCGGGTGGGATACACTGAACAAGACCACTAGGGTCCCGGGCTTCAGTCCCCTATCCAGTGGAGTGAATAGTTCTGTCTCGCTGGCTTTCCAGGCACCACTGGGGTATGAAAAAGAACTCCTGCAGCTAGCTCAGTGTCTGCCCAAACAGCTGCCCAGCTTCATGCTTAAAACCCAGGGCCCTGGTAGTATAGGCACCTGAGGGAATCTCCTGGTCTGTGGGTTGTGAAGACCGTGGAAAAATCATAGTATCTGGGCCAGATACCACTGTCCCTCACGGCACAGTCCCTCACAGCTTCCTTTGGCTAGGGGAGGGAGTTCCCTGACCCCTTGTGCGTCCCTGGTGAGGCAACGCCCCACCCTGCTTCTGCTTGCCCTCCGTGGGATGCACCCACTGTCTAACCAGTCCCAGTGAGATGAACCGGGTATCTCAGTTGGAAATGAAGAAATCACCCACCCTCTGCGTTGGTCTCGCTTACAGCTGCAGAGCGGAGCTGTTCCTATTCGGCCATCTTGCCTGGGAATACTACCATATAACTTTCATATGTGTATGAGAAAAAAAACACTAAAACTGGAGATAAGTATAATAACTGTTTAGGTAAGGTTTACTTAATAATATTTCTAAGGAAATAAAATTATAACATCTCAGAAACCTTCTGTTATGACCTATAACACACTAGTCATTTTATCTCATTTTTTACATTAGATGTTATGATATAAATTTCCTCCAACAAAAGCAAAGAAAGTATTGTTCCTGTGAGATAAGTGTTATAACTTGTTAATATGCCACCTTTCCCTAGGTGCTAATGATAAGGGTTTTAGATGACAATCAGTCTAGGACCCAAACTAAAGGTACACCTGCCTATTGTAATCAAAGAGCCTGGTTTCTAAAACTCTTCTTCCAGACTTGACAGGAAAAACAAATTTGCACTGTTTTCCAAATTTAGCCTTGGTTTAAAGGGAAGAGAAGTCAACAAGTTGAATTCAATAAGACATACCTACTATACATCTAATGATAAGTAGGGGATATAACTAATATTCACAAGGTTATAGTGAACTTGTGATACCAGTGGATAGGCACAAAAATCTAGGCTAGAGTCAGCTGCATATGTATATTTTGTATAGTATGTTATAGGAATATGCATGCTGTAGATGCTTATATATTTAATAAAATGGAATAAATATTCATACTTATGTAGATGTCTTTATGTCTGCAATATTTACTTTCTTTACCTGTAAAACAGGAATTTATAAGCTGTTTGTTAATAAGTATATGAACCTGACAAAAGTACCACAGATTTAGTAGATTATGAAAACAGTAAGTTCTGTGTATAAGGCCAAAATCAGTATTTTTATAGAAAATAAAATGATCAAAGTAAAAGCTGATACACTTTTATGCAGGTTATTCTTTGAATATGCAACTAAAATATGACACCGGAAAACCAGCAAAGAGAAAGTTATACTGAATAACAATTGGGTTTGGACACAGGCAGATGTGGGCACAAATTGTCTGAGGGCAGGACCACTCGAGTTTTATTCATCTTCCTATTCCTATTGCCTAGATCATTATTTAATAAATGCATGTTGAATAAATAAGGGCTATTAAATAAAGACATGTACTATGGGAATTATACTTTATACCAAAAGATTAATTTTACTTTTTATGTTAAATTGTAATAACTATGGTGAGCCATAAAGGCAAATTTTTCCCTCAGAAGGAAATAAAACTTTCATTTAAGTCAATAAACACTACATAAATATCAGAAAAATCAAAGTATATTGAATTTTTTGGTGTGCAGCACTTTGTTTTTTCACCTTTTATTTTAGGTTCAGGGGGTATATGTGCAGGTTTGTTATAAGGGTAAGTTGTATGTCACTGGGGTTTGGTGTACAAATGATTTCCTCACCCAGGTAGTGAGCACTGTACCCAATCAGTAGTTTTTTGACCCTCACCCTCCTTCTACTATCGCTCAAGTAGGCCCCAGTGTCTCCTGTTCCCATCTTTGGGTTCATGTGTACTCAATGTTTAGCTCCCACTTATACAAGTGTATCTGGTTTTCCATTCCTGTGTTAACTTGCTTAGGATAATGCCCTCCAGCTACATCCATCTTGCTGCAAAGGACATGATTTCTTTGTTTATTTTATTTATTTATTTGAGATGGGAGTCTCACTCTTGTCACCCAGGCCGGAGTGCAGTGGCATGAACTTGGCTCACTGTAACCTCTGCCTCCTGGGTTCAAGTGATTCTCCTGCCTCAGTCTCCTGAGTAGCTGGGTTTCACCATGTTGACCAGGCTGGTCTCGAACTCCTGACCTCAGGTGATCTGTCTGCCTTGGCCTCCCAAAGTGCTAGGATTACACGCGTGAGCCACCGCACCTGGCCAACAAGATTTCATTTTTTATGGCTGCATAGTATTCTGATACATACGTACCGCATTTTCTTTATCCAGTCCACTGTCAAAATGCATCTAGGTTAATTCCATGTAGTTACTGCTATGAATAGTGCTTGTATGCAGCACTTTACAAAGCATTTGGCAAACATTCAAATGGTAAGCCACAAAAATTCCAAGTGAAACTCAATCCATGTGTGTGTTTCTTTTGTGGGAACCAAGTATTTTTATGGCCTGTAATTGGTGGCAGATATAAAATACCACTTCAGAGTTATATATGTTATTCTGTTGTTCATAGAGTCCAGAATATTTAATTAATAAACTTTTAGCACTAATGGAAAATTTTACATTCTTACAATAAGGCTGAGTCCAGTGAGATTGCTAACTCGGTTATACTTGCTTTTATGTAGTTTTATTAGATAAATCCACTGATGGTCCTGAAGATCCAGTCTGTTATCTATAAAATACATCCCTACCTAGGACGAAGATGATATTTTCCAGAAATACACTCTGCATGATTTGGCGCTGAGACTCATTTTAAACTCCCTGAAACAAATGAGCTAATTCAGGCATGTAATTATGTAGGTCTGCAACTAGCAGCCACACATATTACTGTGTGCACACTTACTATGGCTGTTACTTACAGATTGGCTGAGGACATCAGAAGACTAGAATGAGATGCCATTTTACATTTCTCTCTTCCTATCTCACCACTGAGGATATAAAGGTGGAAACCTTCCTTTTTTCCATTGTAGAGGTTATCGGAATTGAGATTTATTCCCCTTCTGAGGATAAAGGCAAGATAATTTGTATTAAGTTAGCATTTGCCTCGGGTATTTCTTGGCATGCTACAGGCTTTTTTCTCAGTTACATTCATTCTGCATCTTCCAGCTAATACATTTCCAAAGGAACATCAACAAATGCCAGTTTAATAAAGTGATTCTGCAATTGGATAGCAGGATGAAGTGCTAGGCACCTTCCAACAATTTATCCCCTTTTCTTCTCCATCTAAACCTCCTAACTTCAATTCCTGATAACTTTATTTCAGAATAATATATATTTTCACACATTCACCATCTCACATCCACCATCTCACATCAATAAGGCACGAGTCACTATTCAATTAACAATAAACATTTATAATGAACCTAGTAATATGTCAAGAATCCCTAGGGAGGCACAAAAACAAAGACAATACAGATTTTGCAGTTATCTCATATTTCAGTTCATATATTGTACTGAAAAGCAGCAATGTGGCAAAACAATAACCATAAGTATTATAGAAGCTTAACACATCAACAGAATCAAATGCAACTAAAACATCAGCACTTGGGGTAAGGCTACTGTAAGGTATGACAGCCCAGTGTTGTGGGCAGAGACGGGATTGAAGAATTATCACTTGGTACATGTCTTCTCTTTCTCCTACACTCCAATTTTTTTACAGGTAAAATTAGATTTTAAAAGCCTACCAGCCAGGTGCAGTGGCTCATGCCTGTAATACCAGCACTTTGGGAACCTGATTGGTGGATCACTTGAGGTCAGGAGTTCGAGATCAGCCTGGACAACATGGTGAAACCCTGTCTCTACTAAAAACATAAAAATTAGCCCAGCGTGGTGGTGCATACCTGTAGTCCCAACTACTCAGGAGGCTGAGGCAGGATAACTGCTTGAACCTGAGAGGCAGAGGTTGCAGTGAGTCAAGATTGTGCCATTAACCTCCAGCCTGGGTGACAGACTAAGACTCCGTATCAAAAAAATAAACATAAAACGATATCAAGGGCTACTTTGAAGCGAGAAAGTCTTCACGCATGCACGCGCACACACCCCCCCACACACACACGCAGAAAAAAAAAGAAAAAAAAAACAATATGCAAAAGGCAGCAAGGAGGGAAAAAATTAGCCCAGCTTCTTTACCTTACTGAAATGGGGAGTGTCAGTGGAGGAAAGAACAAGATCAAGTTGTGGATGGATGGATAGATAGATAGATAGATAGATAGATACCGACATGTATATCCCACCAGTCAAAATCATCTTTCCTGTAAGTAGCCAACCCCTTAGTTCCAGGTGACTACCCTCATTCACTCTTTCCCAAAATGAATATGAATCATGCCACCACTTCTTTTACCAAAGCCTAAGAAGCCAGCAATACCATTCTAAAACTCTGGGTTTCAAGATACGCTATAAATAGTAAAATGTTTTACGGTGCTGATTAAAATTCTAGCTCACAGAGAATGTGCATAACACCAAGAATCTGGATAAAAAATTTTTTTAACCCTGTTGAAAATATTTTGAGTTACCAGACTGCAACTGCAATAAAAGGAGCAGCCTGATACTGGTATAAGCTAACAAGCATCTTATTTGTTACTGTCTGTGGTAGGTAAATGGTATCATATCACACATGTTGATTTGAACTAAAGATTTGCTAATTCTTATTCTAAAGGGATCTTTAAAATTCACAATACTAAAGCCGGTCACAGCCACTGATAACAAAATTAATCTGCAATGATTAGGGTCATTTTTAAATGAATCTTCAGAGATACATATGCACACAAACACTATCAAGAGGCAACTCTCTTAGCTTTTCTCATAAACATACCCACACACATATATTTATATTCACACCCAAGCTTATACTTTTCCTTCAGAGAAAGTTCTTTCTCCCTGGCATCTCAATCTCTCCTTCTCTAGTGCTGCCTCCTTCACAACATAAAAACATGATCAAGTTCCCTTTTTAACTTTGCAACTCTCTGGCTCTTGTCGCTTCTTTTCTCCCCTTCACTACTTGACTTTTGAATTTTTTTGAAATTTTTATTGAGATACTTACAGATTCACATGCAGTTGTCAGAAATAATACAGAATCCCTTATACACTTTGCCCAGTTTTCCTCAGTGGTAACATTGTACAAAACTATAGTATAATTACACAACCAGGATACTGACATTGATACAATTCACCAATATAATTTAGATTTCCCAATTTTACTTGTACTCATTTGTGTGTGTGTGCACACATGCGTGCATTTGTTTTCTAGGGAATCTCATCACCTGTGTAGGTTAATGAGTGCACCCAGTCAAGATCCCGAAAAGCTCCAATACCACAAGGATCCCTCCAGTTGCCCTTTTATAACTACAACCACTTCCCTCCCATGCCCCCTTCCCTAAATTCTGGCAACCACTCTGTGTCCTCCATTTCTATAATTTTGTCATTTCAAGAATGTCATATAAATGGAACTGTACAGTATGTAACCTTTAGGAATTGACTTTTTTCACTCAGCATAATTACCCAAAGTTTTATTCATGTCATGTGTATCAATAGTTCATTCTTTTTTATTATTGACTGGTATTCCAAAGTATGCATATAGTTTGTTTCTACCTGGCTTTTTAGAAGAGTGGTTTTCTTCACTACTTTTCACGTTTCATTTCTCAGTCCATTACAATCTGACTTCTGCCCATACTGCTCCACAGATACCTCATATGCTGATTACATATTCAATGGACAATTTTTAGTACTTATCTTTCTCAAGCAGCCGCCAGTACTGACTCATCCCTCCCCTAAAACACTCTTCTCCTTTGGCTTCTAGTGAAACCATTCTCTCCTCATCGTTTTATACAGTTTTTCAGTCTACTTCTGTAGACTCTTTACGCCCCTTATCCCAATCCTTAATGGTGATATCCTCCCAGCATTCCATCTTCAGTGTTTTCACTTCTAAAATTCTACACACCCTCTCAGTGTAATTGTACCCATACTTATAACCTCTACTGCCCCCTATATGCTGAAGACTCCAGCCAAGATCTTTCTCTTAAATTCCAGATCGCTATTTTCAAATGACTAAATGTTTTATCTTCTAAATTTAATGTCTAAGACTGAACTCATGACCTCCTTTCCCCTTTGTATGACTGACCTAATTCCAGCCACCTCCTTTCCTTCCTATAATCTCTGTCTCTATGAATGGCATCACATCTATTTAGTCATCTCAAAACTTCAGACTCATCTCAACTTCTTTTCCTTTACCCTCCATCGCTAATCAGTCCCTAAGTCCCAGCAACTCTATCTCTGAAATATTTTAGTTTACGTCCTCCTCTTACTTCTCACTATCATTTCTTAAGTTTGAGCTCTTATAATTTATCATTTCTTTTGGATCAACAATAACAGCTCGTCCCTACTTCTGGTATTTCAAGGCTATTCTCCATACTTATGCCAAGGTCCTCTTACTTAGACACCTATCACAAATCGGATATGTAATTCTTGCATTAAGATCTTTCAATGGCTCCCTACTGTCTATGTGACGGAGCCTAACTTTTCAGCACAACATACAAAGCCCTTCAAAATCTATCCCTTGCCTACCTCTCCATCTTCTCTCACCCTGGCACATCTACATCCCTTGCTGTCATCATTCCAAACTACATGCTATTCCTAAATGTTCTGTCTCATAAACCAGTGATTCAGGTCTCCAAGTGGGGAATCTAGAGTGCTTTCTCAGGGAACCAAAATGTAGCTGGGACTTCCAGGAGATCAAAAGAGTTGAAATCACTAATTGATTTAATGTTCAGAGGGAAAAATGTTAAATGTTTGAAAATATTCTAAACTTAAAGAAAAAAATTTAAAATATTTTAATATAAAATACATTTGCCTGGGGAGCAGCCATCTGGTTTCTTCAACTCTAGAAGATGACACTCAAATACCCTCCTGAATAGGACAGAAAAAGATGTGAGGCAGTTGATACTAGCTTTCTAGATGCTTGAATAAAACATAAAATAAAGTCTAAGTTTTGGATTTTTTCAGACATATTTTAAGATCTTGTTCTCCCTTAAGAGACTAAATGGGGACAAAAAAGAGGAAATAAAACTTGCTTTTGATAAAATTTGCTATTAAAAAAGTACACATTAATAGTTCTTTGAGTATTTGATATTATTTTCTCAGATGTGTAGGATCCTCAATGATTTACTTTTAATCTTCTGCCAATTTTCTTGCTATGCCTTTAACCAGTGATAACAGACTGATCAATCTACACCCCCAGGCAGTGTATTCTTCTGCTTATCCACATGGTAGCAGTGTGTTTCAAAGTAAGGTCACCAGTGTGGGAATATAAATGAGTACCCAAAATGCTGGCAGAAAGCAGTTGCTCCTTGTTTTATATACAGAAACAGAAGAATACTAAATAATGACGGTAACAAGATATCACAAAAGTCCAGAGTGTCCTGTCAAGACAAACAAGATACTTCCAGGGAGGAGTAATAAGAAACATGTCAAAGACAGGCATAAATGGTATTTCAAGGTAAAAACAGAAAAACAGACAAAATTCCTGGTAAAATACTACATACTAATTTTTTTAAAACAACACCTATAAATTAACTGATTGTAGCTGTTTAAATCCTGAGAATATACAATTTTATGAGCTATAAATTTTGACATGCCAATCCTATTCATTATATTTTATGTTAGTTCTATAGCAAAAGGTAGCACAGAATCCTTTTGATGGCCCTGAATTGATTCCTAACCACTGAGATGTAAGTCAGAACACTGCCAGGCTATCAGAATTATACGAGAAGTCTAAGAGTTGTTTGTTGTAGGAGAATCATTACTGGTACATAAGAAAGCCCTTATTTTTAAGGAATGGTGAAAAGGTATTTCAGAGAGGCAAAATTGACAGTACTTAGAAGAACAGGGCTGGTTTTAGCCTGGGCTCCCTTGAGAAAATACATATTTAACCTCTATTTAATCTCAGTTTCCTCAGCTGCAGAAGGGAACAATAAAAGCACCAATCTCAATTTGATGGCTAAATGAAATAATTTATAGAAAGTACTCTGAGCAATATTAGATGTGTTCTAGGCCCTTCTAGTTCCATACTACGGTTCTGCTAACAATCAGTGCTGCACACATACTCATATTTTTAAATTCACATAAAGGACATAAAGAACAGCAAACAACTTTTAATTGATAGACATATTTCTATCACTGCATTCATTATTCTTCATTATATTAATCTGTTTATATCTGTGAAGAGTACAGCACATTGGTCAAAGTCATCAGCTCAGGAGTCAGGTCTGGGGTTCCCAGTTCAAATTCAGCCACTAAAAAGCTGCAAGACCTCAGATAAGTTATTTATCTGGGAAAGCAGGTAACACCTTACATCAAACATATATGTTTCTTCTGTGTCTAATAGAAATACATTTTGTGGTCAAGTAATGTAAACATATAAAACAAATTACATACATATTGTATACATGAATATAATACATAAAATAAATTTAAAGCAAAATAAATTTATTTCCTCTTCTTCCAATATTTGATATAATGTTTGAAGTAAATAAATGAATTACAGTGATCTGAACTGTCAATATCAAAAGCAGCTATAAAGGCCATTTTTCAGATTATGTAATACCTGTTTTAATAGCCAAGACATTCTAAAGTCTAGAATTTCAAAGGACTCAGTAAGTTAAGCCCACTAGTTGAAATGAACTAGGAGGCGGTAAGTTTGAATGAGTGACAAGTTTAACTTTTAAGGATTTTTTTTTATAAAACAGTAATAATTATTCTTAATTTGTGAATAGAAATGTGAATTCAAATACATTATCAATAATTCAAAATAAATGTCCAATGGGGGACATCCTGCTTTTAAAAACTTATTAAGGATTACTTGTAATTGCTATCATTAAATATCTGTTTATAAAATAAAAGGATTCTAATATTTCCTCTATTATCTTTTTTACACAGTGAATAAATCTACTTTTACTTACAGACAGAATACAATTACCTGCCCTTATTACCACAAAATCTGAAGTAATAGAAATAATTTCATTTATTTTATAAGTAAGTCTCTATTTTATAGATGGGAAAAATCTGAAGCCTAACTATACTCAATAAAATTTAATAAAGATAAAATGCAACTTTTTTCATTGACATCAAATATCCCAATTAATATCCAAGACAGAAATTGAATACATTTTAATCTTTCCTTAATCTCAAAACTGACAACCACATGACAAAGTATTTCAGTTCATATCATTTAAAAATATATACTCTGTTTAAATTAAGATTAGCTTCTTATTGGGATTCTGAAGGAAAATGTTCACAATGGATATCAAAATCATTGTATCTATTGAGAGAATACAATCCATTAAAGTAGATGATCAAAACTTAAATTCTAAGAGTGAGTTAGTCAATAGTTGCAATGGGAATTCAAGGGATGAGGGGTTGGATTTATGGAAGAAGACGTGAAAGCCATAGAACTTCTCAGGAGTGTTGGAAAACGGCAAGCATTCAGGATAAATGCTAATGACTTATAAAGAGGCCAGCCTAACAAAAGCAAAGGGTTATGTAAAAGAAAAGTAGAAGGCTATAATTAAGAGAGCCTTTAAAAAAAAGATAAAGGAATACGGACATGATTCAGAGGTAATCTGCAACTGCTATAAGATCTTGAGGAAGCAAATGATTCTATCAATGTAGTATTTTATAAAATCAATTTGGCAGAATAGATTTAAGAGCATAAATGGAATCTGAGAGACCTGTCAGTTTAGGAGGCAGCTACAGTATTTCCTTGTGACGAGGTCTCACACTAAATAGTTGCATTGAAAGTAGATTTCTTTCATTCATTTATTTCACAGATATTTACTGAATGCCTTTTATATACTGGGCACTGTGCTAAACAGGGATTAGAAGGTAAATAAGAGCCTCAGTCCTTTCTCTTGGGGAGCTTACAATATAGTCAGGAAAGTGGACAAAAAAAAAAACCAAAAAACAAAAAAACAAGTAACAAACACAAATATTACAAAGTGTGATAAGTGCTATGAAGTAAACAAACATGGATGAGGAATAATGAGGGGGCAGAGACGGAAACAGATTTTAGAAAGGATGCTTAAGGAGGCCTCTTAGGAAATAACGGATACTTAGGTTGAGACCTAAATGATGTGAAGAAATATGACAAGAGTAAGAATGTTTTTTGGCACAAAGAACAGCATGTGTGAAAGCAGGGAAAAGTTTGGTTTGTTCGCAGTGAGGGGTGAGAAGCGCAACATGAGACTGGAGAGGAAGGTGAAGTCTTATGCATGACTTGATTTCAAGGCAATGAGAGGATTTGGTCAGGGAAGTAACATAACATGTTAAAAAATAAAGAGGGAAAAATTATTGGTCATAAATTAGACATAAACAACAGAATATATGCCTAAAGTCTGCTTTTAAAAAAACAAGTAATTTGTGTTTTAAGACAGAAGACCCTGTTTTACAATAATCTAATCCACTAAAGTAATCATTAAAAACAGGTTGAAATAATTTCAATTTGAAGTTAGATGACCTGCACTGACTAAGCTCTTAGATAGAAACATTACAAACTAGGAGGGCCCAAAGTGAGAACAAGTAATTAGGGTCAACCAAAGGAAAGCACTGTTATCTCTGACTCAAGAAATATGATATATTCAATAGAAAGTACTTGTAAGGTATGTACATGTGAGAAAATCACTGAGGTAAGTTTGAAAGACAGCTAAACTGGCCTGTTTTATCCCTGACTGACTTTGGACAAGTTGCTTAACCTCTCTGTGCTGATTCCTGTAAAATGAGATATGCTAGTGGCTCATAGAGTTTTGTGGATTAAATGAGTCAATGTGTAAAAAATGCCCTGAAGAGTATTTGGCACATTAGCAAATGCTCAGTAAATGGTAGCTGTTGCAATTATTACTGTGGTAAAGATATTTTATTCTGCTTAGTTCAACTCATGCTACTGTCATCTCTGTATCTCAAAAGCATTCGATCTATTTTAAATGTCCTAAATAATTTCCATTCTTGCACAGAGGCTATCTAGACCAGGGATGGATAATACATTTTTTTTTTTTAGCTTTAATGGCCAGACAGATTCTGTTACAGCTACTCACTTCTACCTCAGTAGCTTGAAAGCAGCCACAGATAATACGTAAACGAATGAGCATGGTTGTGTCCCAACAAAACTTTATTTCTGGGCACTGAAATTTGAATTTTATATTATTTTCACATGTCATGAAATATTGTTTTGATTTTTTTCAATCATTAAAAAACATAAAAACCACTCTTAGCTTACAGGCTGCACGAAAACAGGTAGTAAGCTAGTTTGCCCATCTAGACATTGATAAATACAGAACCCTCTTGGCCATAATTCCTCCATATATAAAACCAAAGTAAATGTGATAAGCTTTCCCAACTTTTAAATGTTCAAACAGCAAAATTTATTTTCACATGAGAAATAATGTCTAATTCATGGGCCCAATCTTTTCCCTAACTTGCTCCAGTCCAACATACTACATAAAAAATCATGGCTAAACCAGTGCAAAAAGGCTATTGTACTAAGTATCATCTGAGTCTCAGGCCACAGTGTATTAAGAATATGTTTGCAAAATGTACAGTTTCATTTTCAGAGATCACCATAATATACAAACTTCAATTATAATGTTAACTTTATTTACCAGTGTTTATTTTACAAGATAACTAGCTGTAGCCTTCTTGTCATTAACACAACAAAAGAAGACATTTATCCAGTCTTACTAAATCCCTGTCAACAGACATACTTGTTAGATGACAAAGATGGAAGTTTATCCCTCATTGAACACAAAATCAATATAAATGTGACCCTCTTACCCTATGTAAAACAGTGCATATTGCATAAGAGTAGCTTTGAACAGAGCAGGGTGGCTCTAAAACACAACAGAAAAAGAATGTTTTGTGGGGTTTTTCCCTATTTAAAAAAATGAAGTCTTTCTGAAAAAAAAAATAAAGGCATATATGCCCACCTTGCATACGACTTCAATTTATAACAGTTAAAAAATCCATGTATCTGTTAAAAGAAGATAGAAGTGCAAATACCAACCTGGGTGCTACTGCTCCTTCTCAGAGATATTTGTATATTTACCTGCTACTAAAATAGCTGACGAGTCAACTTTGCAACAAATCCTTAGTTCCAAGGGAGACTTACTAATGGACACCTTTTAAAAAGAAGCTAGGCATTCTCCCTAGGATTTGTGAAATGGCCATTTAAACAGTGAATCAGTGTCAACTCTTAAATAAAACACAAGACTTTAAATCAACAGATAAGACAAATTTTGATACCTCCCTTTGCTAATCCATCACCAGGGCCTATAATTTGACCTCCTAAGGATTGCCATCACTTCTGTCTTGGTTAGCACCTCCATCACTTTTCTAGACCAGTCATCTCTCCCCCATTGAAATAGCCTCTTAGCAGCATCCACTCTGATCACTCTCCTCTACTGTTCTTCACACTATAGCCACTCTTCAAACCTCATCCTGTTTCTTCTTCAAGGAAGCTTTCCCTGACCTCCCTGAGGTTAGCATCAGGTACCTCTCCTTTATGGGATGTGCTTATTAGAACTTGTAGACAATATTAGTTTTATTTCCTTCTATGCTTATGTGATTAACGTCTATTTTCTCCAGTAGACTTTAAGTTTCACAGGGGAAGGACTGATAGATTCACAATACTGGCTTATAGCAGGAGTCTGAAGATTTTCCTGACCACTAAATATGCTGCAAGCCATTATAGCATCATTTGTGTATATGTTGAGAAATTTCTTGTTGTCACTGAAAAATCACCTGGTAATTATTTAACTGATAATTAATATAAGGTAGTGATAAACCTCAATTAGCCATAAAGTCTGATTTACCGGAACAAAATCAGATGTAAAACTACATCAATACATAATATTAACTTATGTATCTTGTAAAGAGATTGGCTAAAAGTTTGTTTTTACTTTTAAAAAGTTAGCTGAAAAAAGAGTTTTATTAAATAACACATCTTAGAAAACACATGAGGCTATGGTCTAAATATGTATCCCCCCAAAAACTCATACATTAAAACCTAACCCCCAAGGTTGACAGTATTAAGAGGTGGAGCCTTCAGCAAGTGGGCACTATGGCTCATGCCTCTAGTCACAGCTATGCAGGAGGCTGAAGTGGGTGGATCACTTGAGTCCAGGAATTTGAGGCTTCAGTGAGCTATAATCATGCCATTGCACTCTAGCCTGTGCAACAGATTGAGACTCTGTCTCTAAAACAGAAAAAGAGGTGGAGCCCTTGGGAGGTAATTAGTCATAAAAGCAGAACCACTGTGAATGAGATTAAAGCCCTTATTTATAAAAGAGGCTGCTCTTCCACCATGTGAGGGCACATAGAAGGCACCATTTATGAGAAATAAGCCCTCACCAAACATCTTGATCTTGGACTTCCCAACCTCCATAACCATGAACAATAACTATCTGTTGTTTATAAATTACCCAGGCTAAGGTATTTTGTTATAGCAGCCTGAATGGACTAAGAAACATGTACAAAAAAGAAAACCAGAATGTACCAGATTCTTTCTGCCTTTCCTGAAATACATATGATTAACTCAGATCACCCTCCTGAGCTCCAGACCGGTATGTAACTGCCCACGCTGTCACTTTCATGTCCCCAAAGCAGTTCCAATGTGATATTTTTAAATTTCCCTGAGTCACTCTTCCTTCTAGCATTACCCTGGTGGAATGTATCATTCCCCATGAATTTGCCTAAGGCAGGTATTCAGGCATTGTTGTTGACTGTCTCCTTTCCAAGTCAATCACCAAGTTCTGTGGACTCACGATCCTAAGAACATCCTGTTTGTTCTCTCCTTCTTACTGCCTATCTTTATTCTGGTCTTTCTCCAAACCATACTGTTACTAGGTTGATGTTTTGAGGAGAAAAATGTGTCTCCCCTACCTATTTCCCCCACCAATATTTCTCTGATTATCTCTGAACTCTTTAGCAATATATACAAGACCCACCAAGATCTAAACAAACCAACTACAAATCCAGCATTAATTGACCCACTCTCCCACCCTTTCTTATTTAACTCATACTCATCCTTCAAGAGTGAGCTTAAGCACCATATCTTCCAGAATGCCTCCCTCTGGATTGGAAATATCATCTATAGGCTCTCCTCCATTATAACTCCAGTGATGTTCTGAAACCACCTGGAGATGGATCATAAGCCAACTGTTAGCATCTCTTCCCACCTCCACCGTGACATCATGTTGGTTGCTAAAGGGATCAAAAACCTAACAGCAGATGCAAAAAGAAATCTTACCTAAACTGCCCTTATCTGACTAAAGCAGAACATTAAAAGAGTCAGCTGCCACAATTCCACCCTCACTTGTTCACCCTGGTACTGCCATCTCCAGTTAGGGAGGCACGGAGACATTCAAAAAAAAAAATTGTGTAAACAAGCCTCATCAGAACTTTCCATCCTTTAAAGTTCTCAACATCTTTCTTTTATTAAGCTGGTATATAAACCTTTATCTCTGGCTGTTCTGGGAGTTACCTATTGTTGAGTGTTCTCACATATGTGTGAAGAAACCTTGTCTTTTCACCTATTAATCTATCTACTGTCAGTTAATTTGAATATCCCCAATCATTCACAGACCTAAAGTGATGGAGCAAAAGTTTTTTCTCCATGGTGAGAGTATTTACACAATGAAAAGCAGTAAAGGCTACAAATCAGGCTTTCTTCTTCTATGAAAGCCAGTGATAAAACATTTACCAGAATATGACTGCTTCTCACCCTGCATTCTAATTCTTCATGTTGCTGTCTGTGGCTCCTCAACCAGAATTTGTTTCTAAAGGCAATGAATCATTCATATTTATCTCTGTATTTTCAAAGTCTGATTTACCTAAACAAAACTGGACGTATCAACATGTGCTGCCTCAAGTCCTAACAAATAATGATCAATACAGGCATCTTCTGTAGAAGGCTGATACACAGTGAGAGTTCAAACTCACTATTGAAGAGTGAACATAAGAAAGTTTAACAAATTATAGAGAAAAATTATTTTTAAAACGCTAAGCATCCAGAGTGAAGTGATTCCATCTCCTGTTAAAAATTAATTCCCATGCCTAAGTGTTTAGGAGGCAGTATACTGATGTCTTCAGTTTACCCTGAAATGCATCAAAAAACTATAAATAAGAAAGAGCTAATGAATGTACAGGGGGTGGGAAGCAGATATGTGATAAAGCAAGGATAGGAAAATAAGATCTAAGTGGTGGATAAATAGGTATTTACTGTAAAATTCTTCTATTTCTTTGAGATGCGTCTGGAAATTTTCATAATAAAATGTTGGGGCAAAACTGAACTGTCATTTTTTTGCTCACAAGGTGTGCAAATAGTTTTTACCTTCATTAAAAACCTACTAAACTCTTTCAATATGCCCATGTTCTGGAAAAAAATATCATGCCTTTAGGATCCTGTGAGGAAACAAAGTTTTAAATACAACACTCAAATTTTCCCTTAACATCAACAGGCATAAAACAAGAATATAAATGGAGGCCCACAGAGCATATGTCTAAATATTAAGAAGTTTTATATCAAGCTAATGAATCTGTTAACTAAAACATGGTCTGTCCTCCAAAGTTGACAAATATATACCATCATAATAATGTGGAAGACTAGGCTCAAATTTTGAATGTTGGACATCTGAGAATTCTGCATCTTTCTCCCTATCCTCACTCTATCTTATATCCAAAGGAGGCTTGTGTGCATGCCCACCCTGTCCACAATCCCCTGTACACAACCCATAGTTACCCTCATGCCCACAGACATACACAGCAGTAATATGCTCCATCTATCGTAAGAGCCATTGAAGAAGCCCATACAGGCTCTGAGAGCAAGCTTGGGGCCATCTCAGCAGGGATTTCAGGGACCCTGGGAACTGGAATATATTCTAAAAGATAAGGTGAGGTGAAATGAGATGTGGACATGAGTTGGGCACCTCCCCCTTACCCCAAAAATTGAACCTGTGGGACAGGGCACAACTGGAAAAAGGCCCAATTAGGGCCCTCTAAAGTACAGAGGACCCTCTTGTCTGGGTCTAAGGGCTGTACTGGCAATTCTACACAAACTATTTGGTAATCAAGACAGGAGAAATTAGGACCCAGGGGAATTTTTTTCTTTTTAACTAAGATTAAAATTTAATATAAAAAACTTAAATTAATTCATTAAACCAATATTCATTGAAGATTCACCATTCTACAATTAGGGATACAGTGTTGAACAAGACAGACAAGGTCTCTAACCTCACAGAAATTACATTTTAGTGAGGAGAAACAAGTAAAGAAACATATAAATAAGATTATTTCAGATAATGGCAAATGTAAAACAGGCTAATGGGATAGAGAATAATGACAGAGGTTAGAGAACTACTTTAGGAAGGGTTGTCTGGGGTGACCTCTCTGAAGAGGTGACCAATGAGCTCAACTGAGGAATATAAAAAAGCAGTCAGGTCAAGATGGGAGAAGGTGGGAGGGAGTGAGAAAGAGCACTCCAGGCAGAGTAATAGGCAGGACAGAGGATCTAAGGCAGTGGCGAGCCTGGCACTTTCAAAGGGTGCATGTGTCATATGCTCCATAAAGGAAAACGTTCTTAATTATAATAAACACGTACCCTAGCAAGAGCAGGGTCATGAGCTCTTTTAGTATGCAAATTGTCTTGGTCTATATCTAAACACATACTTTCTCCATAAAGTGACAGTTCTATAATATCTTGTTTTTCTGAGCATATAATTATTTGACTTTATTCTACTTACAAAATTGTCCAGTTTTTTTTAAGGTTAACTTCCTCTCCTCTTTCTACAGATCATTCTTTTTTAGACAGCAATTATCTAATCTGTAATTAACTCAACATTTTGCATCTCTGTTTCCCATAATTAATTTTTAATCATTTGAACACATTATATATCCACATGGGACAGAAAATGAAGTTAAAGTAGAAGTCTAAAGACTTGAAGTTCTCAAGTAAACCCATTTTCAGTTTTCATGTACTCAAGGTCCAGCTTATCTCACATTAGAATGTAGGTAAGAATGAAGCTAAGCTCTTAGTTTGACTTAAGAATTTTGCTTTAATTCACAGCTATAAATGACTTCTAACCACCAGTATTCGGCTGTTTTTGTATTGCTATAAAGAAATACCTTAAAGGCCGGGCGCGGTAGCTCAAACCTGTAATCCCAGAATTTTGAGAGGCCGAGGCGGGCAGATCACAAGGTCAAGAGATCGAGACCATCCTGGCCAACATGGTGAAACCCCGTCTCTACTAAAAATACAAAAATTAGCTGGGCATGGTGGCATGTGCCTGTAGTCGCAGCTACTTGGGAGGCGGAGGCAGGAAAAATGCTTGAACCCGCGAGGCGGAGGTTGCAGTGAGCTGAGATCATGCCACTGCACTCCAGCCTGGCAACAGAGTAGGAGGAAAAAAAAAAAAGAAATACCTTAGAAACTGGATAATTTATAAAGAAAAGAGGTTTCATTGGCTTACAGTTCTGCGCTATACAAGTATACTGCCAGCATCTGATCAGCTTCTGGGAGGCCTTAGGAAGCTTTTTCTCCCCCACTTTTTTCTTTTTTGAGACAGGGTCTTCCTCTGTCACCTAGGCTGGAGTGCAGCGGTGCGATCTCGGCTCACTGCAACCTCTGCCTCCTGGGCTCAATTGATTCTCCCACCTCGGCCTCCCGAGTAGCTAAGACTACAGGTGTGTGCCACCATGCCTGGCTAACTTTTGTATTTTTAGTGGAGATGGGGTTACACCATGTTGGCCGGGCTGGTATTGAACTCCTGACCTCAAGTGATCCATCCGCCTCAGCCTCCCAAAGTGCTGAGATTACAAGTCTGAGCCACCACACCAGGCTAGGAAGCTTTTACTTATAGTGAAAGGCAAAAGGGGGAGCTGGTGTTTCATATGGCAGAACCAGGAGCAAGAGGGAGGCGGGTAGTGTGTTTATAAGCCACATGCTTATGAACAACTAGGTCTTCCAAGTACTCACTCATTATCAAATACTATTGTAAGGAAAGCACCAAGCCATGAAGGATCTGTCCCCAAACACCTCCCACTAGGCCCCATATCCAACACTGAAGATTACATTTCTTTTTCTTTTTTTAAAAAACCGAGTCTCCCTCTGTCACCCAGACTGGAGTTCAGTAGCTCAGTCTTGGCTCACTGCAACCTCTGCCTCCTAGATATAAGTGATTCTCAGGCCTCAGCCCCCTGAGTAGCTGGGATTATCAACATGAGATTTAGGCAGGGGCAAGTATTTAAACCATATCACCACCTCTTCAAACAACCCACAAATTTGTTGTTGGTCAGAAGAAGGTATTAAGGAATGCGTGGATAAATAAGAGCAGAATCACTATAACTTCTAAGAACAAAAAAGAAAATGGGTTTGAATAGTTATAAAACACATTAAAGATGTTTTATGAGACTTAATGAAAGCTGACTGTGATTATTTTATACTGTTGTGAAGTTACAGTACCAGAACAGTCAGTAGATAATTAGAAGCAAGTTCTGGTTTCTTAAAACAGCTGTGCCGCTGGCTGTGCTCGTAAGCCAAAGAACCTTTCTATCCCTCCGTCTTCCCAGTTAGAGAAAAAGAAA
>CAUYLG010076117.1:0-50000 GCA_963573385.1 Cacajao melanocephalus | reverse complement strand
CAAGGTTTTAATAGTCGAATATGATGAAACGCCTTCCTTAAAGAAATATATATAGAACCAGTACAAGGGTATAACTCTTGAACATCACATTGAGATTTTAAAAATTGTTTCAACTTAAAAAAAAAAAAAATCCAGTATGTACAGTTGCCAAGTAAATTCAATAATATATTTCTCAACAGGGCAAACTCCAAGAGGTAAGGAGACATGTGTTGCTTCAGCCAGCATTATCATATCACATGTTTAGGAACATGACCAAAAGAAATAATGATAATTGCTTTATTTCTGTAATACCAAAAGTGATTAGCTTGTACCTAGTTCAATATAAAAGTTTTTTTTTTTTTTTTTTGAGATAGGGTCTCACTCTGTCACCCAGGCTGGAGTGCAGTGGAGTGCAGGGCACACTGCTGGCTAAGTTTTTCTATTTTTTTTTTTTAAGACAGGGTTCTCACTTTTTTGCCCAGGCTGGTCTTGTACTTCTGGGCTCAAGCGATCCTTCTGCCTTGGCCTCCCAAAGTGCAGGGATTATAGGTGTGAAGCACCACAACCAGCCGCAATACACAATTTTTTAAAAAACTGGTTGTGATTATACTTGGTTTTAGAACCATAAACCCAACCAATCTAGTATCTTTAAAGCAGACTAGACTAATAATTAGGTAATTATCTATTTTAGTTATTTCCACTTTTAAAGTATTAGGATTCTAGAATTAAAATAGTAACAGAATTAAAAAGCTGTATAACCATTAACACACCTAACTAGAAGGACTAAAATGAAGAAACGGACAATAACAAGTGCTGGTGAAAACACAAAGCAACTGTTATTCTCATTGCTGGTGGGAATGCAAAATGGTACAGCCATTGCAGAAAATACTTTGGGAGTTTCTGATAAAGACATATATCATATGACCCAGCAATTCCACTCCTAAGACATTTGAAAACACAGCCTTCAAAAAGTCTTGTACAGCAACACTTAAAGTAGTTTTATTCATATTAGTCAAAACTGAAAAGAATCAAAACATCATCACTAGTGAGTAGAAAAACATGTTGTAATATATCCATACAACAGTTAAATACTACTCAACAATAAAGGAAGGAACTACAGAGGCATGAAACAACATGGATGAACTGTAAAAGCATCATGCTAAGTATAAGAAGCTGGACTTCTCTGGCTACATATTGTATAATACTATTGATATGACCTTCTAGAAAAGGCAAAACTATAGGAGCAGAAATTAGATGAGTGGTTGCCAGGAGCTGGGTGTGGAAGCAGGGGACTGTTGGCAAAGGAGCACAAGGGAACTTTTTGGGGGTGATGGAAATGTTCTATATGGTATCATGACTGTGGAAGTGGTTACCCAGCTGCATATAGCTGCCAAAACTCATCACATTGTTCACTTAAAGGATAAATTTTATTGTATGTAAATTATACCTGATAAACCTGATCTAAAAACAAAAAGGACAATGAGAAAAGATCTCAAGAGCAAAAGTAGTTGACTCATTTCTATATATCTCACAAACATCTATTTTGGAGCCACTGATCTGTGTATCCCAAACACATTAATAATTTAGTCTAATGAACAAAAATGCTTTTATTTGAAAAGTAAGACTTTGCATTTTAAGAACCATAAATTCTAACTCAGATATAAATGGAAAACTATAAAACATCAAAATATCTTAAAAAGAAGATTACTTTTCTTAACATTTTATCATTTATAGAGCTGAAAAAAGTGTCTGATATAAATTATCTAATCTGAAGATAAGAAAGAGTGCGTGAGCTGTTCCAAGATCTACAGAAATAAAGGCACTTTAGTTCAATTAAATGATTTCCCTGCAGGCAATGTCTTTTCAATCTGAGCTAATGACATCATTTAAGGAGGATGGTCCATTTAACTAAAAGGATCTTTTACAAGGCAGACAGACAGAAGGCAATCTAAGAATGTTTGCAAGGACTTCATAATTCAAAATTATAATGGTGAAATGCCTACATAAAATTCTTAAAGTTAGATATTAATCAATACATTGCAGAAATAAGTTCATAAAAAGAATGTAATAAAGCTCTTAGGAAGTTTTCCTCACGATTTTTCCCTTTTAAGAAACCAATTCTTTCCTAATGGCAATTAGGCTACTCCAAATTAGCAGTGACACAGTGTTTGCTAGAAATCAGGGCCTTATTTCTCAAGTGCTAAACTTCTTTACCTATCTGCTGTTTCTAGGCTAATGCTTCCCTAGTCAGACAGACTTACTTTTACCTGACTTGACCCTTCTGCTTGTGAAATAGGCAAAAGCACAATTGCCAACTATCCTTTACCAAACCATGTTGATCAGAAATTATACTGCTAACTTTCCAACATGAGAAAAGGTTCAGGAATCCTCCAGGGAGCCCTTTCCTTAACCTTGTGCCCTAGAATCAGAAATTGAATATCTTAACTATCCTTACCTAAGAATTCCTCACAGCTCAATATTCATACAAGAGAAGCCACTTCACCACCATAGTTTGTGGGAGGATTGATGACTCGAATTGTACAGTAGATTAAATCACACCAAATTTTCTAGGAAAGGTTGCCTTTTCATAAGTCTAAGTTTTACAATTATTTTCCATTAAACGGTATAAATAGTAATTAGCATTTCGTGTAACCTGGCAAGGAAGTTAGATCAGTAAAAGCAAGTGATGGAAAGTCTTAACTCCAAATAAGATATATATGTTCTAAGCTATAAAAGCACCACCAACAGCCTATGTGACTTTGGACAGGTCAATTAACACATCAGTACTACAGCTTCCTCATCTGTAAAATAATCTCTGAAACCACTTTAAGCTCTCACAGTCGACGATCCTCTCATATATCAGAAAAACTTCATTTATAAAAGCAGATGAATGAAATATAGAGCGACTACTAAATGAGTCAAGTTTTACAATTCCTAATATTGACAGACTCTGTAAAGCTGCAAGATCCAGGCTTAAAATACAATTAATTAGCCTGGCTCTCAGGAAATGTGCCTACCTAGGAAATTAAAGCTCAAAAGAAATCAAAGCCAGAGTAAGGAATTGGTTAAGTATCTACAGAAATTCTGATGTATTACCTGAAGCTGCTTCATCCAACTATTCTATTTGGAAATGGTCGTAACAAATTAAAAGCAAACAAGAAAATTGAACTGCTATCCCCAGTAGGAGCCCAATATTTTTTAAGTTGATACTTTTTCTCAGGAAATAGTATACCTTCTTTTATATTTTTAAATATATTAGTAACATTCAAATTTTCATTTATGGAAATTACAAAGCCAATATATTTCACCAATAATAATTTGTCTCGGTAATCCCAGGGGTAGGAAAAAGTGGCTAAAGAAATAGACACTGTAAGGTAGACACTCTGATAGCAATAACTTAAGCATATCCTGAGCATATGCTGAGAATAACCCTGTATGGCAGATACACAAGAATGTGTGTTCCAAGCTAGGGAATCTGGGAGTGACCAATCCGGAGATTCTTCCTTGTCTATAAGGAACATCTGAACTCCTGGCCCATCCCATGGAAAATGGATTAAGGCCCTGGGTTTTGGGTTGGATGAAGGTTGCCAGGTGGAGGTCATTAAAGGGAGGGTGTTAAATAAAAATGCTACATAAACTGCATGGTGTTTGCAAGTAGTTGCAGTTTTCCTGCCCCGCCCATCACCACTGGGCTGTTCAATTATCTTGTCCAGCCTGCTGCCATCGGACTGCAGGAAGGTGGATATCTTGTCTAGCCTACCACCACTGGACTGTAAGAAGGCGGGTATCTTGTCCTGCCCACCACCACTGGACTCTCTCCCTTATATGTATTTAAGTCCCTAATAAATAAAACCACGTGTCTTGTTTGCTGGCTCTGGGTCTCTTCTTAAGCCTCTTGAACCTGGTGCCTTCTCTATTGAGGTTAATAGAGGTTCGGCACAACATAGACAAAACAAGGTTTATCATAAGTGGATAAATGTTTGAGAAACAAAGATTTTACTATATAAACAGAAAATGTCCTAAAAGTTCAAAAGAGAAGAGCCACAGAAATTCAGTATTACTCTTCTACACAGTATTTGCTTCAGTTTATACTATCAAATTCCTCAGTCTTTAAAATTCTAGCCAAGTTCCTTATCACCTGCAATAGGTAAATTTCAGTAATTATATACAACCAAAGAGGAAAGAATGTGAAAGATCCAGGTGTTGGTCCTTTCCAGTAAAAAATTTATTCATCTGGATGAATATACTAATATTAAGTGTTATCACTTTTTTCCTACTAGAAAGCTCCAAGCTTTTGAATAAGATCAAATAATCTAAATAGAACATATTTTAATTTTATCTTAGATCATAGGATAAACTCTTAAGTGGATTTTTGAATTTTTCTTATTAATAAGAACTTCATTTTGATAACTTTAGAAGCAGTTAATTCAATGTAATCAACATTTATTAGCAAGATACAATTCCCACCACTGTAAGTGAAACAAAATTTTAGCCACCTCAAATCTATTTTGGAAAGATAAAGTATCATACAAACAAAGCATCATTTAAGCCCCTGTGCTATATTTAGATTTACGGGGCAACAACCTCATTATCCAGATATGGTCTTATAAAATGATAAGTGAAGCAGGCACCTATGAAGAGTACCATTTGGGAAACTTAGGAAGTCACTTAATGCTTGAAAAAATAAACTCTCTCCCACTACCTTGTGATTCATACTCAATACATCACTAATGGTTAATTGTTAGGGGTTATTAAGGAATGGCTCCTTGCTAAGTGCAAATAGCAATGCATCAATTATAGTGGACCCCTGAACAGGTTTGAACTGCATGAGTTCACTTATCCATGGATTTTTTTCAATAAATACACCCGAAAATTTTTTAGAGATCTGTGACAATTTGAAAAAACTCAGATGACCTGCATGGCCTAGAAATATGAAAACAATTAATCAAAAGGTATGTCACTAATGCATAAAATATATGTAGATACTAGTTTATCATTTACTTCCATAAAATATACACAAATCTATTATAAAAAGTTAGTATTTATCAAAACCTACACACACAAACACAGATCTTATATGATGCTATGCAAAGTTGACAGAAATGTGAACAAATGATAATGCAATAATAAATCATAACTCATAAAATTAACTGTAGCATATCCTGTCCTTTGGTAATAACATTATAGCCACCTCCTGTTGCTATTGGGGTGAGCTTGAGTGTTAACGAAAATCTGCTTAAAATGCTATGTGACACTAATCATCTCCATGTGAGTAGTTCGTCTCTCCAACAGATTGCATATTGCAGTAAAAAGTGTTCTCTTGTGGTTCTCACATATTTTTCATCATGTTTAGTGCAATACTGTAAACCTTGAATAACACCATGGGATCCATACAAAGTGCCACTGGTGATGCTAAAAGTGCCTCTGAAAAGCAGAGAAAAGTCATGACATTACAAGGAAAAGCTGAGTTGCTTGATATGTACCATACATTGAGGTCTGCATCTGTGGCTGCCTGCCATTTCAGACAGCTAATTGATCATATAAACAGATGATATAAATTTGTGGCATCAATAAGTATTAGTACAGTACTGTAAAGGTATTTTCTCATTAATTTTCCTAATAACATTTCTTTTCTCTAGCTTAATCTATTGTAAGAATGTAGTATATAATATATATACAAAATATGTGTTAATCAACAGTTTATGTTGTTGGTAAGACTTATGGTCAACAACAGGCTATAAGTAGTTATGTTTTGAAGGAGTCAAAAGTTCTATGTGGATTTTCAAAAGCACAGAGGGTTGATGTCCCTAACCCCTCACATTGTTCAGGAGTCAACTATATATCTCTTACTCATTTACCATGAGCAGAGCACAAAAACATTTGGGCAAATGATCATAAAAGGTTATGAATTGGTGGGAGAAAAGTAGAGGAGAAATCTGGAGGAGAGAAAGAAAATAGGGCATCTTCATCTATGAATCAGAAGTGTTTGACTTGACTCTAGTCCCTGACTCCCAGATGGCACCTCTGGACCCACAGGAGCGGGGGGGTGGGGGTGGGGTGGGGGGGGTAGGGGACCTCGCTGCCCTGAAGGAATGGACACAATCAATCCTGGCTGTTTGGCCACTGTCTAATTGTAGCGCCCCAGGGCCTTGAGCTAAAATAGGCAGCAGTCATGAAGTGGTTACAGCAGACCTTGGGCGAGACCTAGCACTGTGCTGGCTTCAGGTCTTATCCAATGCAGTCATAGTGGTGGTGGCCACAGGGGTGCCTGTGTTACTCCACCCCCCCAGCTTTAGGGGATTCAAAACAGAAAGAGAGACTCTAAGTTTGGGAGAAATTAAGGGAAGGGAACAGGAGTCTCAGCCTGGTAATCCAGAGAATTCTCCCAGATCTTGTCCAAGACCATCAAGGTGGCGCCTCTACAGCATTACTTGGCTAGAGGTGCCCCCTAAAGCAGATACAGCTTAGATCACAACACTCAAGTCCTTTAAAATAACTGGAAAGCCTTCCCAAGAAGGATGGGTACATGAAGACTACAAAAAATGGCCAGACACTGAAGAACATCTACTAGTACCAACACCAGCAGAAGAAAGATGAGGAATTTCATCAATACCAGACCTGTCCTACAAGAAATGTTTTCCTGAAAACATGACTTCACTAAATGAACTAAATAAGGCACCAGGGACCAATCCTGGAGAAACACAGATATGTGACCTTTCAGACAGAGAATTCGAAATAGCTGTGTTGAAAAAACTCAAGGAAATTCAAAGGAATTTAATATAGAGAATCTAATCTGAAGGAATTCAGAATTCTATCACATACATTTAACAAAAAGATTGAAATAATGAAAAAGAACCAAGCAGAAGTTCTGGAGCTAAAAAATGCAATTGGCATACTGAAGAATGTGTCAGAGTCCTTTAATAGCAGGGTTAATCAAGCAGAAGAAAGAATTAGTGAGCCTGAAGACAGGCTATTTGAAAACATACAGTCAGAAGAGACAAAAGAAAACAGAATAAAGAACAATTAAGCAAGCCTACAGGCTCTAGAAAATAGCCTCAAAAGGGCAAATCTCTAAGAGTTATTGGCCTTGAAGAGGACATAGAGAGATAGGGGTAGAAAGTTTATTCAAAGAGAGAATAATAACAGAGACCTTCCAAAACTTAAAGAAAGATATCAATATCCAAGTACAAGAAGGTTATAGAACACTAAGCAGATTAAACCCAAATGTTAAGCCATTTAATAATCAAATTCCCAAAGATTAAGGATAAAGGATTTTTAAAACAGCAAGAAAAAAGAAACAAATAGCATACAATGAAGCTCCAATACATCTGGCAGCATACTTTTCAGTGAAAACCTTATAGGTCAGGAGACAGGGGCATGACACGTTTAAAGTACCGACGGAAAAAACTACCCTACAATAGATTTGGTGAAAACACACTTCAAACATGAAGGAGAAACCAAAAAAGAACCAAGCAGAAGTTCTGGAGCTGAAAAATGCAATTGGCATACTGAGGAATCCATCAGAGTCCTTTAATAGCAGAATTGATCAAGCAGAAGAAACCTGAAGAATTTCATCAATACCAGACCTGTCCTACAAGAAATGCAACCAGAAATACTTCAGTCGGAAAGAAAAGGACATTAATGAGCCATAAGTAATCACGTGAAGGTACAAAACTCACTGGTCATAGTAAGTACACAGAAAAACACAGACTAGTGTAACATTGTAACTGTGGTGTGTAAACTACTCTTATCCTAAGTAAAAGACTACATGATGAACCAATCAAAAATAACTATAACTTTTCAAAACAGTCAATACAATAAGATGTAAATAGAAACAACAAAAACTTAAAACATGGGGGATAAAGTTAAGGTGTAGAGTTTTTAACAGTTTTCTTTTTGCTTGGTTGTTTGCTTATTAAAATAGTGTTGTTATCAGGTCAAAATAATGGATTATAAGATAGTATTTGCAAGCCTCATGGTAATTCAAACCAAAAAGCATACCACGGATACATAAGATATAAAAAGCAAGAGACTAAATCATAACACCAGAGAAAATCACCTTCATTAGAGGAAGACAAGAAGGAAATAAACAAGGAAGAAAAGACCACAAAACCACCAGAAAATAAATAACAAAACTGTAGGTATAAGTCCTTACTTATCAATAATACCACTGAATTTAAATGGATTCAATTCTCCAATCAAAAGACACAGACTGGCTGAATGGATGAAAAAAAAAAAACCCATTGATCTGTTGCCTTAAAAGAAGCACATTTCACCTATAAGCACACATAGACTAAAAATAAAGTGATAAAAAAGATATTTCATGCCAATGGAAACCAAAAAAGAACAGGAATTGCTATACTTAGTCAAAATAGATTTCAAGACAAAAACATTAAGAAGAGATAAAAGAGGTCTATATAATGATAAAGGGGTCAATTCAGCAAGAGGATTTAGCAATTTTAAATATATGTGGACCCAACACTAGAGCACCCAGATATACAAGGAAAGTATTATTGGAACTAAAAAGAGAGATAGGCCCTGATACAATCATAGCTGGAGACTTCAACACCCCACTTTCACCATCACACATATCTTCCAGACAGAAGATCAACAAAGAAACATCAGGCTTAATCTACACTATAGACCAAATGGATCTAACAGATATTTACAGAACATTTCATCCAGGAACTGCAGAATACACATTCTTTCCCTCAGCACATGGATCATTCTCAAGAATAGACCATATGTTAGGTCACAAAACAAATCTTAAAACATTCAAAAAAAAAAAAACTGAAAAAATACCAAGCATCTTCTCTGACCACAATAGAATAAAACTCAAAATTAATAAGAGGAATTTTGAAAACTACACAAATGCATGGAAATTAAACAGTATGCTCTTGAATAACCAGTGGGTCAGTGAAGATATTAAGAAGGAAACTGAAAAATTTCTTCAAACAAATGATAATAAAAACACAACACACCAAAACCTATGTGACACAGCAAAAGCAGTACTCAGAAAGATGTTTATAGCTGTAAGTGCCTATATCAAAATAGAGGAACATTTTCAAATAAGCTATGCCATAGTGCAGCTTCAAGAATTAGACAACAAGAGCACAAGAGCAAACCAAACCCAAAATTAGTAGAAGAAAAAAAAAGACCTGAGCAGAAATAAATAAAATTGAAATTTTAAAAAAATACAAAAGATCAACCAAAAAGTTGGTTTTTTGAAAGGTTAAACAAAATTGACAAATCTTTAGCCACACTGAGAAAAAGAGACAATCCAAATAAATAAAATCAGAAATGAAAAAAAAAAAGACATTACAACTGATACTACAGAAATTCAAAGGATTTTCAGTGTCTGCTATGAGCAAGTACCTGCCAATAAATTGGAAAATCTAGAAGAAATGAACAAATTCCTAGATACAGACAACTGACCAAGATGAACCAGGAAAAAATCCAAAACTTGAACAGATTAATAACAAGTAACAAGATTGAAGCTGTAATAAAAAGTCTCCCAGTAATGAAAAGCCCAGGACCCGATGGGCTCACTGCTGAATTTTACCAAACATTTAAAGAACTAATATCAATCCTACTCAAACTATTCCAAAAAAATAGAGGAGAACAGAATACTTCTAAACTCATTCCACAAGGCCAGTATTACTCTGATACCAAAACCAGACAAAGATGCATCAAAAAAGAAAGAAAGAAAACTATAGGCCAATATCTTTGATGAATATTGATGCAAAAATCCTCAACAAAATACTAGCAATCTGAATTCAACAATACATTTGAAATATCATTCATCATGACCAAGTGAGATTTATCCCTGAGATGCAAGGATGGTTCAACATATACAAATCAATCAACATGACACATCATATCAACAGAATGAAGGATGAAAACCATATGATCATTTCAATTGATGCTGAAAAGGCATCTGATAAAATTCAACATGCCTTCATGACAAAAACCCTCAAAAAACTGGGTATAGAAGGAACATACCTCAAATAATAAATGCCACACATGACAGACCTACAGCTAGTATCATATGGAATGAGGAAAAACTGAATGCCTTTCCTCTAAAGTCTAGAACACAAAAAGGTTGCCCACTGTCACGACTGTTATTCAACACAGTACTGGACATCCTAGCTAGAGTAATCAGACAAGAGAAAGAAATAAAAGGCATCCAAATTGGAAAGGAAGAAGTCAAACTATCCTTGTTTGCCGATGATATGATCTTATATTTGGAAAAACCTAGAGACTCCACAAGGAAACCACTAGAACTGAGAAACAAATTAAATTGCAGGATACAAAATCAACATACAAAAATCATTAGCATTTCTATAGGCCAACAGTGAACAATGTGAAAAAGAAATTAAAAAAGTAATCCCATTTATAACAGCCACACTTAAAATTAAATACCTAGAAATTAACTCAAGTGAAAGATCTCGGCTGGGCATGGTGGCTCATGCCTGTTATCCCAGCACTTTGGGAGGCCGAGGTGGGCGGATCACCTGAGGTCAGGAGTTCGAGACCAGCCTGGACAACATGGTGAAATCCCATCTCTATTAAAAATACAAAAATTAGCTGAGCATGGTGGAGAGCACCTGTAATCCCAGCTACTTGGGAGGCTGAGGCAGGAAAATCACTTGAATCCAGGAGGCGGAGGTTTCAGTGAGCTGAGATCCTGCCACTGCACTCCAGCCTGGATGACAGAGCCAGAACTCATCTCCAAAAAAAAAAAAAAAGAAAAAAAAAGTGAAAGATGTCTATAATGAAAACTATAAAATGCTTATAAAGAAAATTGAAGATGACACCTAAAAATTGAAAAATACTCCATGTTAATGGATTAGAAGATCAATATTGTTACAATGTCCATATTACCCAAAGCAATCTATAGATTCAATGCAACCCCTATCAAAATACCAATGACATTCTTCCCCAAAATAGAAAAAAAAAATCCTCAAATTTAGATGGAAACAGGATAGCCAATGTTATCCTAAGCAAAAAGAACAAAGCTGGAGGAATCACATATCTGATTTCAAATCATACTACAGAGTTATAGTAATCAAAACAGCATGGTACTGGCACAAAAACAGACACATAGACCAATGGAACAGAATAAAGAACCCAGAAGCAAATCCACACACCTACAGTGAAGTCATTTTTGATAAGGAACATAGACTGGAGAAAATATAGTCTCTCTTTTTTCTCTTTTGAGACGGAGTTTCACTCTCGTTGCCCAGGTTGGACTTTGACGATCTCGGCTCCCCAAAATCTCTGCCTCCCGGGTTCAAGCAATTCTCCTGCCTCAGCCTCCCAAGTGGCTGGGATTACAGGCATGCGCCACCACGCCCAGCTAATTGTATATTTTTAGTAGAGACAGGGTTTCTCCATGTTGCTCAGGCTGGTCTCAAACCTGTGACCTCAGGTGATATGCCTGTCTCAGCCTCCCAAAGTGCTGGGATTACAGGCATAAGCCACTGTGCTCAGCCAAGACAGTCTCTTTAACAAATGCTGCTTAGAAAACTGGAAATTCACATGCAAGAGAATGAAAGTAGACCCCTATCTTATCATATACAAAACTCAAATCAAAATGGATTAAAGACTTATATCTAAAACCTCAAACTATGAAACTACTACAGGAAAACATTGGAGAAAATCTCCAGGACTTTGGTCTGGGTAAAGATTTCTTGAGCAATACCCGACAAGCACAGGCAACCAAAGCAAACATGGACAAATGGGATCACATCAAGTTAAAAAGCTTCTTCACAGCAAAGAATACAATCAACAAAATGAAGAGAGAACCCACAGAATGGGAGAAATTATTTGCAAAATACCTCCTGATAAGGGATTAATAACCAGAATACATAAGGAGCTCAAACAAGTCTACAGAAAAGAAGTCTAACAATACAATAAAAAAATAGGCAAAACTTTTGAACAGACATTTCTCAAAAGAAGACAAATGGCAAACAGACTTATGAAAGGGTGCTCAACATCACTGATCATTAGAAAAATGCAAATCAAAACTACAATGAGATATCATCTCATCCCAGTTAAAATGGCTTATATACAAAAGACAGGCAATAGCAAATGCTGATGAGGATGTGAATAACAGAGAGCCCTTATATGCTGTTGGTGGGAATGTAAATTAGTACAACTATTATGGAGAATAGTTTGGACGTTCCTCAAAAAAACAAAAAACTGAGCTACCATAGGATTCAGCAATCCCACTGCTGGGTATATACCCCAAAGGAATTCAGTATATTGAAGAGATATCTGTACTCCTATGTTTGTTGCAGCATTGTTTACGATAGCTAAGATATGGAAGCAAGTAAGTGTCCATTAACAGATGAATGGATAAAGAAAATGTGGTACATATACCTAATGGAGTACTATTCAGCCATAAAAAAGAATGAGATCCAGCCATTTGCAACAACATGGATGGAACTGGAGATCATTATGTTAAGTGAAATAAGCCAGGCACCGAAAGAGAAACAGTGCATGTTCTCATTTATTTGTGGGATCTAAAAATCAAACCAATTGAACTCATAGACACAGAGGTTAGGAAGAGTAGTAGAGGATTAGAGGGGGAGGTTAATGGGTACAAAAAAAAAAAAACAATGAATAAGACCTACTATTGAACAGCACAATAGGGTGATTATAGTCAACAGTAACTTAATTGTATATTTTAAAATAACTTAAAGAATGTAATTGGATTATTTGGAACTCAAAGGATAAATGCTTGAGGGGATGGATAGCTCATTCTCCGTAATGTGCCTATGTCACACTGCATGCCTGTATCAAAATATCTCACGTACTCCATAAATATATACACCTACTATATACTCACAAAAATTTTAAAAACTAATTTTAAGAAGTTTTTAGAAAGAAGTGTTGGACTAAATTTCCTAAGTTATCCTTTCTAACTCTATAATTCTGCAATTTATTTTAATCAATAACACAAATTATAAGCAAAGAAATATTTATAGCTTACATGATGTTTCATAATCCTTAACATGTAATGTTTAATAAAAAGAATGTGCCAATTTTTAATGCACAAATATATAAAAAGGCAATTTATTAAAAATGCAAATAATAAAATATTTTTAAAATTCACGATCAACTAGTAAAAAGAAATGCTAGTAACAGTGAAATAGCACTATCGGCAAATCCTTAAAGGATTAACAGCCAATGTATGAAAAATGCTTACTATTATGGAAAGATGTTTCCTATAGTATGAAAAAATTAAAGTATAAAACAGTATCTAGAATATGAGGTCTAATATGCACAGAAAATGTCTCTAGACAGATACTATACTACAATTTTAACAGGGGTTAGTTTTGAAATCTGATTATAAAGCTGGGCATGGTTGTGAGCAATTATATTCCCAGCTACTTCAGAGGCTGATGTGGGAGGTTCCCCTGAGCTTGAGATCAGCCTGGGCAACATAGCAACACCCTGTCTCTTTAAAATAAAAAATTTTAAATGAGACTATGAAACAATCAATGGACTATGAGGTCATATATGTACAGAAAATGTCTCTAGACAGATATATACCATAATTTTTGCAGGAATTATTTCTGTTATCAGGGACTAATTCCTTCATTATTTTAATCAGATGTGCTGCTTTTAAAATGAGTTCACAAATTCCTTAACACTTCTCCTTCAAAAGGCAGAGCCTAATCCCTTTCCCCTTGATTGTGGGTCAGCTTCACCCATTTGCTTCTAAAGAACAGAATGTGGCTAAAGTGATGCTATGTGACATCTGAGGCTAGGTCATAAAAAAATACGTAGCTTCTACTTGGCTTTTTCTTGGGTCACTCACCCTGGGAGAAGCCAACTACAAGTCATGAAGCACTAAAGTAGACAGTGGAAAAACTCATGTGAAAAGGCCATGTGAGTGAGCCTCCTTTAAAGTGGATTCAAACTTTCAGATTACTGCAGCCTCAGCTAAAATTCTGACTGCAATCTCATGAATAGTTCTAAGCCAGAGACTGCTAAGCCATTCCCACCAAATTCTTGACTCACAGAAACATGAGAATAAAATGTTTTAAATAAAATAAAATTATTACTTAATAATAAACATAGGTACACTTCCTTTTATTGTATTTCACTTTATTGCATTTTGTAGACATTGTACCTTCTACAAAGGTTTGTGGCAACCCTGTGTCAAGAAAGTCTATCAGCACCATTTTTCCAACAGCATGTGTTGGCTTTGTGTCTTTGTGTCACATTTTGGTAATTTTCACATCTTAAACTTTTTCATTATTGTTATATCTCTTATGGTGATCTATAGTTACTATTGTAATTGTTTTGGGATGCCATGAGCCACACGCATATAGGATAGCAAACTTCATTGATAAATACTGCATATGTTCTGATTGTTCCACTGACTGACTCTTCCCCTTGTCTCTCTCCCTCTCCTTGGGCTTCCCTATTCCCTGAGACACAACAATATTGGTCTAGGCAAAGATTTTTTGGATATGACCCCCAAAGCACAGGCAACAAAAGCAAAAGTTGGCAAATGAGATGAAATCAAACTAAAAAGTTTCTGTACAGCAAAGGAAACAATCGACAGAGTGAAGAGACACCTAAGGAACAGGAGAAAATATTTGCAAACCACACATCTGGTAAGGGGTGACGATCCAAAATATATAAGGAACTCAACTGACTCAATAGCAGGAAAACAAAACTCAATTAAAAAGTGGGCAAAGGACCTGAATAGACTTTTCTCAGAAGACATACAAATGTCCAACAAATATATGAAAAATATGTTCAATACCATGAATCATCAGGAAAATGCAAATTAAAACCACAATGAGATAATACCTCACACCTGTCAGAATGGCTATTATCAAAAAGACAAGAGATAACCAGTGTTTGTAAAGATGTAAAAAAAAGGAAAGCCTTGTATACTGTTGGTGGGAATGTAAATTAGTATAGCCATTATGGAAAACAGTATGGAGGTTCCTCAAAAAAATTAAAAATAGAGCTACCATATGATCCAGTAATCCCACTACTGGGAACATATATCCAAAATATATACAATCAGTATGTCAAAGAGATATCTGCACTCCCATGTTCACTGTAGCATTACTCACAATAGCCAAGATACGGAATCAGCCTAAGTATCCATAAAGATGAACAGATGAAGAAAATGTTGTATATATACAAAATAGAATACCATTTAGCTTTTAAAAAGAAGGAAAGTGTGTCATTTGTGACAATATGGATGAACCTGGAGGACATTACATTAAGTAAAAAAGCCAGGCACAGTAAGACAAATGCTGCATGATATTACTTATATGCAGCGTTAAAAAGCTGGGCTGGGCGCAGTGGTTCGCATTTGTAATCCCAGTGTTTTAGAAGGCTGAACCAGTTGAGGCCAGGAGTTCAAGACCAGTCTAGCGAACCAAGCAAGACTCCATCTTACAAAAAAATTTAAAAATTAGCCAGTCATTGTAGTACAACCCTGTAGTCCTAACCACTCAGGAGGCTAAGGTGGGAAGATGGCTTAAGCCCAGGAGTTTGAGGTTACAGTGAACTAAGACTGCACCACTGCACTCCAGCCTGGACCCCGTCTATTTAAAAAAAAAAAAAAAAAAAAAAAAAAAAAGCCAAACTCACAGAGACAGAGAGTAAAATGGTGGTTACCAGACGCTGAGGACTAGGGGTAATGGGGAGATGTTAGTCCAAGGATACAAAATTTCAGTTAGAAAGGAGGAATAAGTTAAAAAATCTATTGATCTATTGTACATCATGGTGACTGCTCAATATAATATAGTGTATACTTGAAAATTGCCAACAGTAGATTTTAAAGATTCTCACCACAAAAATGTAAGTATATGAGGTAATACTTGAGCTAAATAACTTGATTTAGCCATTCTAAAATATAGACACATATCAAAACATCATGCTGTATATCATATATATATATGTAATTTTAATTGTCAATTAAAAATTTTTTTAATTAAAAAATAAATATAAAACAAAGTCAAATAGTTTGGCCAGTCACAAAGTGAGTATCAGAGATTTCATCTCTTGTTTGTTAGCATCCAAAGTTCATGTCCCTAAACACAACAAGCCTGCAGAACAGGTATTCGTATTCTATCAGAAAAACATCATAGGCTTTGGAGAAAAAAAGAGACCTAAATTTCTATCTCAGCTCCACCACTATTCGCTGTGTAGCTTTGGGCAAATCACCTAATCTCTCTGGGCCATAGTTTCTTCAATAATAAAACAATTCATCATGCATGCCTCTGAAACTCATTCTGATATATTTCTCTACTGATTTTACCTTAAAGGCTTCAGGAAGCTACCTGAGCACTGAAAATTTATGATCAACAAATTTAAAAAATCCCACCCCTGCCCCCAAGCCCTACCATCTTGCTCTTTTCCTATTTCTACACCCTGCAGAAGAAAAGCACCAGAAACCTCCGTTTGTCTCTGTTCCTCTTCTCTCTCAACAAATGGACCTATATGTAAAAACTGAAGTCCAAAAGAACACCATTTTGTACATTACATTGTAGTTTTTATATTTGCAATGGGAGATGGAGGGAAGAACCTAGTCAGTAATAAAACAGATCCCCACAACCTGCAGGTGATAATTGTTATAAAGACCCACTAAGAAAACTGTCTTTTGTTATGTAACCCAAAATAATAAACTGTTAAGCTATTAAAAGGGGAAAGGGGCACTTAGTAGTAAATGCCACCTAATGATATAAACTAATAAATACAAGCAATTTTAATATAGTAGATTAGACTTTTTAAAATGCCATTTTGCAACTATTTGCAAGAGAGTTTAGTAATTTAAAGAACATTTTCCTTATTACATCAAATTCCCATAATTTACCTTATAAGTAAAATGCTAGCAAAAGCTATAATGTTAATTTATATAACATCAAAGTCATATCCTAACTTTGGGAATTTATTTGCAGACATGTTCATTTCTAAACAATTTAAAACCACTCTTAAAAGTATTTTCCACTTCCTCTTAGAGCTCCGATTTGTTTTTAAGGGAACTGTTTCAAAGATGTTAACTGAAATTGCAAAGGGACAGCTGCTTGATACGAAGGGGCATATTACTGCCTTGCAGTATCAAATCACTCAACCTCACTCCTTTTCCCTTTTTTGGGCTCTAGGTTGCCACTAAAGTGGCTATTTATTAGTAAGTAAATACAGTGATGGTCATATTATGCATACTGATATGCCCTAAGGTCCTTTTATTGGGAAATGAGAGTATTTGCCCATATATACACTTTATGTCTATGTTAATGTCTGCACTTGATTTAACTTCCCTAAATCCCAAAACATGTTTCAAGATTTGTTAACTGGAAAATTCACACCAGTGCACTTTTTTGTTGTTAATTTTAAATTATGGAAACTCTCATATCTGTCATAAACCTTAGGAGACAAAAATACAAAAAAAAACCCTTAAAAAAGCACTATATGTTCTAAATATAACATAATAGAATATAAAAAATCAACCAATGGCATTTTATCTTACAGATGCCATTTCATTTTACCATAAATTATGTCAACAAAATATGTAAAATAATAGATTTAAATGAGGTATATCAAAATGTATTGACTCAAATAGTTTTGCATTATTTCTTTTAAGGTGTTATAGGTATGTTAAAAAAAAACTATTATCAAAAACTAATTAAAGAATAAAATTATCATCATCTATAGTCATGCCATTTTATAGCGTCTTCCTTAAAATCTTGAGACTCAAGTCCTAACCATATAGTTTCAGTGAGAAAAGCCATAACGCCATGCTTTCTAAAAAAACAAACAAACAAACAAAAAAAAAACCTGTTTTTTTCCGGTCCTGGTTTCCCAGGATCATAAAACTCAAACTGTCCTCCCAAATTTATCTTTTCTCACTTGTTTCTTAACTGCTGAGTTATAAATACCTTTGTCTTCTATTAAAGACATATATCTTCTTCTATATTCCAAATTCTATATTCATATTGTATTTAGAATTCAAAATCTGACTTCTAATCTTATATAAAACTAGTTCTTAAACGTGACAAAGTTATACAGAAGCTCTACTAACATCAATTTTTCTTTCAACATTATTAGTTAAATTTTCTCTAGCATTAATTCTAGTTGGAGAATAAAAACACCCAGAATATCGATAAAGGTACATACACTAGAGTCAGAATTGATTTTCTATCACTGAACCTGCTAGGTACAAAAGTAACAGTATGCAATTATATTCACGCTGTGCAAACCTCCTTGATAATATATTAAAAATCTAGCACATTGGGGTTTCCATACTGATTAACACTATACATACATTTTGTCTATACTTTTTTTTAAATGGCATATGTAGCTGAAATTTTTTAAAGCCAACAACAACAAAAATGGTTATAAGCTTGCCTTGTATTAGAACTTCTTTTGTCCGTCAATCAACAATAAAGTATTATTCTACCATCACAAAAGGAAAACCTTTGGAGGCAGTAAAGGACTATGGGTTGTGCAAATGTGCAGTTGCTAAGAAGCAAATATGCCTCTCTTCTAATCAAATAGCCCAGCTCAGCAATGCTGCTGGCTTGGGGCAAAAAGCAAATTCCACCAGCCACAAACTTAGAAACAGTCTTGAATTATTTGTTGCTGACCGCTGGCTGAACCCATCCTGATGAGCACCATCACCATTAGCCACTACTCAGTGTATTCCATCAACCAATGGCAATAGCAGCATGCTACAGCTCAGGCTACAAGAAATTGATCAAACAGGGTAATGAGACTATTTCTTCACAGAGGTTATTTTAAATGAATATAAATATTTTCTTTCTACATAATTTGCCACAGAAAGGTCACTGAACTCTCTGTGATTCCAAAGAAAAATGTTCTACTGTCCCCTTTACATATTTGAGTTACGATTAAGCCAACAAACAATTCAGGGCATTTTTTGATATTAGGAGCAAATTCTAATGAGCTGGCATTTGAGACAACAGATTAGCTGTGCTATTTTAGCTTAATATGAAGCTACAGCTAAAAACTGATCAAACAATGCTACTCTATAAATATAAAACTAATCATGATTTACTAATTAAAAATATTTATAAGGTACATTTTTGTTTAACAAAACCACAATTAATCTCTAATGTACATAACCGTGAGAATATGAATCATATGTATGCCTTCTTAGCTCAAGTTATTAAAATTTGATATAATTGTTGTAAATTATTTAGTGGAGAATTCATTTTTCTATAACCCACCTCCTCCTGCTAGACAGTAGAATAAAATGCATGTGAACTATTCCAGTTGGCACATGAATCATTTCACTGACACCTGATCTAGCTCCTCTTACAGAGAGATATTTACTGCTCCTTTTCTTTACATACTTTAAACTGAAAAATTATAAACTGGATTTAACATCACATCACAACCAAATTACAACAATTCAGCTGTATATTTTATCTAATATTCTGCAAAGTCCAATTTGTAGTTAGCAGGCTTCTAACATGGTGGTATTAAAATAATCCCAGTGAGATCACTGTTTAGGAACTTCAAATACCCTTACACCAGAAAAAAAAAAAAAGGTTCAGAGTAAATATTTCTAACACATCAGTATTCTGCCATTATTATAATGCAACATAGATTAATAGCTTCTAAATTAAATATTTAAACTCAAGAGAAACACTTTTATATGAATGAAAACCTCTAAAAAGCCTTGTAAGAGATATTATGTTCTAAAATAACAACTTTAAAACTTTCTAAAAAATGTTTATCGTGTTCCATTAAAAATAAATTCAAATATGATAAATACTTGTCAAAATGAACTACTTTATATGCAGATTCTTTAAGAGTTTAAAAAATAATTTATCTTTATTTATGATCTTTACTTTAGAAAATAGGTCAAATAATTTTTGCCTTCATCAAAAATGTCTAGTTAACTGTAATATGAAAAAACTACTTAAGTTTGTAGAAATGTGCTTAGGCAATTCTTTTTAATCACTGAAATTCAGAACTACTTTTCAAAATTACTCTTTTAAATTGTTTATCAACGTTACTAGACATAACAGTAGAATCAGCTCATCTACAAAATAAAACACAAGATAATATAAAAAATGGCCATTTTTTTAAAGGGGATAAAGTATTGCTGGGTATTAGAAGGTTATCTGTGCCACTAATAGGGACTTCTAAACATTCATGATTAGGAAGTGACTCCAGTGATAAGAAGACTTCAAATCCACGTTGAAATAATTTAAAAACACATACAGGTTTGAATGAAACAGAAAACCTGGACAAATAATTTTAATCTCACTTGAAAGGAAGAGCTACTAAAGAACTAGACAGAATACAATACAGAGAAGAGAATCTCAAGGTTGAAACATAATATAGGATTTGTTAGGTGCATTCTATTTTTTTCACAATCAAATCCTGCCACGCTATCATAAACGGCAAAAGAAGATTCTCTAAATAAAAATCAATAATTAGTTAAAAGGGTCGAATAGCAAAAAACATCCCATCAGTTGTCTAACAATATGACAAATTCAGTAGCAACCACAAAGAACCAATATAACTCCTGGTGCCAAGGAGCCAGATGGTACTGCTGGAAAAAATCAAGTCTACAGATTGGCAGCTCGACCCTGTGATTATTGCCCAAGGGAGGACAAAGTGGAAGAAGAGCAGGAGGTGCAGTATGATGGAGGATAAATGAATTACCACCAACTCACTACATCCTTCCTATGATACCCAAATAACAGATTCTAAATACCAAACCATAAAATTTTTTGAGGTTTAAATAATCCCTAACTTAGTTGGCAATGATAAAATCGGATATAGTAAAAAGTAGAATATAATCTCAGTTTTTCATCATATGCTCTAGCCAATTACAGTGATAACCTGACCCAACTGCATAGGATCCATGTACAATAAACATGAAAGCACTTTAGCATAGCTCCATTATTTAAAAATCAGGCTTTTAAAAAAGTTTTAAATTTTGCTTGACATTCAATGACACCATTTGTTAAATTTCTATTTATTTTCCAAAAGGAGAATTATAAATAGATAATGGTTGCATATGATGATCTCATGACTAAATAATTGACTTAACATGTTTTGTAACAAATATTTAGTGCATGTTTTTGCTTACAAAAAGAAGGCTTTCCCACTTTGTGCTATCTAAAGAATGCTAAAGAAATAACAATATCTCAAGAGATGTTCAAAATCCAACCACATGGTAGATTAAAAATAAGTGCATTGCTAATTTATGCAATTATGAGAAATTCAATGTCAATTTTATTCATACTTTTGAAATGAAAGATGGTTATATATTCAACAGTGACTGGCAAAGTTTATGCTGAGAAAAATTTTTTGTTTCTTTGGCCTCCCATCACTTATGAATACATACAGCTGTTTTGTATTACTCTAGTTTTAGTAGGCCAGATATTAAGATAAGAATATTAGGAATACCAAGATATTAAAGATAAGAAAATTCAGACTGTCAAATTTTAAAATGCAGTCATTTTTACAGCTGTTTTGTATTATCCCAGTTGAGTAAGTCAGATATTTAAAAAATTAAGAATACTAAGATATTAAAAATAAGAAAATTCAGACTGTCAATTTTTACAATATAAATATGTGTTGATGCACAATATATTAACAATTACATTGACAGATGGCCTTTGGATTTTATCTCAAACAACAATCAGTAACATATCAATTAGCTTTCTCTAGTAAATAAATTTGATAAGGCAAAAAAGTGTTCTGATTAATTAGTTGGTAAGTATGAAAGCAAGAACTGAATTCACAAGGATTCTAGAAATGTATTAGTCAAATCACAGATATAAACTAATTTGATCAAAGTTCACGGAAACCCTTTTGAAACATTTTCTAGTATGTTACAAAAGGATAGGAAATGAATTGCTAACATGAGTTACTCAATGCACTATCTGAATCCCTGTTGCGGGCACAGTCACAGTGACGGGAAAATTAATCTGAGAGGATATGCTTTACCTAAACCAAACCTAACTCACTTTTCCTCATCAAACAAAAATGTGTATGTAACACTTCAAATAGCTTGTTTAAAACATTTATAACATTTTGAATGGACATCAGCATTTCAACATTTTGGTACACATTTCCACCACCATAATTTGGAGATAAACAGCTGTTCAACCTTTATATATCTGGAATAAATAACAGACCAGCAACATGTTTATAGTCTCATAGGAGTACAGCTAGTTCACAGAAGTGTCTACATTCACACAGGTCAATAGGTTATATATCCATCAAGATTTATAAAAATACATTAAAATACACCTTTAGATAAAAATCAGAACAGAAAGAAGAGGGGATTTAAAATAATGTCAACAGAGAAGAAATAGTTCATGATAACAAACACTTTATTACAACTCAATGGATAGTAAAACAGAACAAGAAAAAAAATTGGGGAACAATTTTCAACTAAAGGAGCTATTATTATATAAAATCCAAATATCATGTATATAAAGAACAACACTTATGTCTCATGTATTTTTATCATCCAAAGGAAGAGTATTAGAATTCCAGCTGATGCAATTCAAGACAACAACATTAAGAATTCAATTTTATTTAATTATAAAACATAGACACATGACACAGCCTTGTTTCTTTTTAAAAAATAAAACTGTTTCTGTTTGCAGATGACGTGATTGTATATTTAGAAAACACTATCATCTCAGCCCAAAATCTCCTTAAGATGATAAGCAACTTCAGCAAAGTATCAGGATACAAAATCAATGTGCAAAAATCATAAGCATTTCTACACACCAATAACAGACCAACAGAGAGCCAAATCATGAGTGAACTCCCATTCATAATTGCTACAGAGAGAATAAAATACCAAAGAATACAACTTACAAAAGATGTGAAGGACCTTCTTTAAAGAGAACTACAAACCAATGCTCAAGGAAATAAGAAAGGACACAAACAAATGGGAAAACATTCCACGCTCATTAATAGGGAGAATCAGTATCGTGAAAATGGTCATCCTGCCCAAAGTAATTTATAGATTCAGTGCTATCCCCATCAAGCTACCACTTTCTTCACAGAATTAGAAAAACGACTTGAAATTTCATATGGAACCAAAAAAGAGCCCATATAGCCAAAACAATCCTAAGCAAAAAGAATAAAGCTGGAGGCATCATGCTACCTGACTTCAAACTATACTACAAGGCTACAGTAACCAAAACAGCATGGTACTGGTACCAAAACAGATATATAAACCAATGGAACAGAACAGAGGCCTCAGAAATAATGCCACACATCTACAACCATCTGATCTGTGACAAACCTGACAAAAACAAGCAATGGGGAAATGATTCCCTATTTAATAAATAGTGTTGGGAAAACTGGCTAGCCATAGACAGAAAACTAAAACTGTACCTCTTCCTTACACCTTATACAAAAATTAACTCAAGATGAATTAAAGACTTAAACGTAAGACCTAAAACCATAAAAACCCTAGAAGAAAACCTAAGCAATACCATTCAGGACATAAGCATGGGCAAAGACTTCGTGACTAAAACACCAAAAGCAATGGCAACAAAAGCCAAAATTGACAAATGGGATCTAATTAAACTAAAGAGCTTCTGCACAGCAAAAGAAGCTATTATCTGAGTGAACAGGCAACCTACAGAATGGGAGAAAATTTTGCCATCTATCAATCTGACAAAAGGCTAATATCTAGAATCTACAAGGCACTTTAATTTACAAGAAAAAAAAAACCCCATCAAAAAGTGGGCAATGGATATGAATGGACACTTCTCAAAAGAAGACATTTATGAAGCCAACAAACATATGAAAAAATGCTCATTATAACTGGTCATTAGAGAAATGCAAATCAAAGCTACAATGAGATACCATCTCACACCAGTAAGAATGGCAATCATTAGAAAGTCAGGAGACAACAAATGTGGGAGAGGATGTGGAGAAATACAAACACTTTGACATTGTTGGTGGGAGTGTAAATTAGTTTAACCATTGTGGAAGACAGTGTGGTGATTCCTCAAGGACCTACAACTAGAAATACCATTTGACCCAGCAATCCCATTACTGTGTATATACCCAAAGGATTCTAAATCATTCTACTATAAAGGCACATGCACACATATGTTTATTGCAGCACTGTTCAAAATAGCAAAGACTTGGAACCAACACAAATGCCCATCGATGATAGACTGGATAAAGAAAATGTGGCACATATACACCATGGAATACTATGTAGCCATAAAAAAGGATGAGTTTGTGTCCTTTGCAGGGACATGGATGAAGCTAGAAACTATCATTTTCAGCAAACTAACACAGGAATAGAAAACCAAACACCGCATGTTCTCCACTCTTAAGTGGGAGTTGAACAATCAGAACACATGGACACAGGGAGGGGGTCATCACACACGGGGGCCTGTCAGGGGGTGAGGGTCTAGGGGAGGAATAACATTAGGAGAAATACCTAATGTAGATGACAGGTTGATGGGTGCGGCAAACCACATTTTGCACATGTATCCCAGAACTTAAAGTATAATTGAAAAAAAAAAAAAAAAGAACTTCCCCATGTTTTCTCCCCTTCTCAGTGTTCACAAGACAAAAAACACTTTAACACTAATAACATTCTGAAAAGTTAATTTTTCAATGCTTTCAATTACTAAAAGATAGTATCTTTATATGCTTTATATCTGTATGTTTGATATTAGGTAATTGCTGCTAATTTTTAAGGTGTGATAGTATTATGGTTGTTTTAAAAATAATCACAATATATAATATAGAAGCTTTATAATTTTTTTTCTCAATCTAATGCTATAGTAATGGTTTTTTTGGTCATCAAGTATGTAAATAGTCAACCAAAGAATGAAATCACTTGAAACTTCAAGATTATGAACAGTTTAAATCCACTGGCATATTTCTAACAAAATAATTTAGTTAATCTTTCTCAGGGTTAAGGCTCATTTTGATCAAATTATCATATGCTATTGTTTCATTACTTTCCTACTAACAGACAGGAAGCTAAATACGATTCACCCAAATAAAAAAGATCACAGAAATTTAACATAGGTCAACACACAGGTCATAACATTTATGAACCACCATATAAAAGTACCTGCCATGTTTATCAGTAAAAAGTTTAATATTAAATCATAAAAATAATCACAGTTATCAACTCATCTTTTAGCTACTCACAATATGATATGATTAAATACAATATTGTCCAACACAAACTACCCATGTTCAAATATGGATAAAAATTTCAAGAAAATATGTACTAAAATCAAGTCAATTATTCAATTCCTTGGTCATCTTGTGACATTACAATAGCCATGAGCTAACATTGGCATGTACTATGTACTTATCCCTACTACAATCTTATGAAATAATATAATTATCCCTAGTTTTGCAAATTAAGAAACTAAAGCTTAGACAGAAAATAATTTGTTCAAAGTCACAGTGTCAAACCAGGATTAAACCCAGGTATAATAACCCAGGTTTGTATAATAAACCCAGGTATTATATCCTAAATAGGATACAATAATCTGCGCACTTAATGACAACAGTACTATTTATTCATGACGTAATGAAACGCAAAGTTTATCTTCTTTAAAGTCCCTGAAAATTTAGTATGCAGATACTAAAAGTACATCTGCTGTGCCTTGAATATTGCTTAATATTCTTTAAGTTGCCAGGACAAGACACAGTAACATAACATGATGCCTGAATTATAAGGAGAAAAATAATTATAAAAACAAAGAGGGAGAAAAAAAGCCTAAGATCACATCAACATTCAAATGAACACCAAACAAAACTAACAAGATAATATGTATCACCATGACTATAATCATACTAAGGAATGAAAGTAATTAATGGCTTCTAAAATTCTGTAAAATAAAATCATACATTTAGAAACAAAAGCAGCAATTCTCCTGGCTTATCTGTGAGGAAAGTTCAGGCAAATGTCTCTATTCTGAATCTTCTCATCTATCTCATTCTACCATCTCTAGCAAGTCTTCTCTTTCTCATGACATTAAACATGTTTATGCAAATAAATCAATGATTCTCCGTATCTCTATTCCATATCTCAGATTCCCTCTTAAATATCTTTGACTGGACTCTCAATACACCTTCAAGCTCAACAAACTTGATCTTTCTTATCTACTTTTCCATTTTCTTTATAGATAATATTACCTCTCTGAGAAAAGCATCTAAGTGTCAAGATTCACGTTAAGCATAATCATGAAGTCTACCATTGGTTATACCCCTGGCTACTTACTCTCCCTTGTCCTCCACCCATCAAGTTAATCGCTGAGCCTCCAGTCAGGTTCCTCCCAGGCCTGAATTCCCTAGAAGTGTACCACGCCCTGCCTTTTGTCTACACTTCCAGCTTGTGCCAAACAGCCAAGTTATGAATGCAAAGGAGAAGTCATGAAGGAAAACAAAAGTGCTATTCCAGTGAACACACAATGATAAGAAAGCAAAACAGCCTAATTACTGACACAGAGAAACTGTTGAGTGTTCTGGCTAGAAGATTAAACCAGCTACAACACTCCCTTAAGCCAAAGCCTAATCCAGATCAAGGCCCTAACTCTTCAATTCTATGAAGGCTGACAGAGATGAGAGCTGCAGAAGAAAAGCTGGAATCTAGCAGAGGTTGGTTCATGAGGTTTAAGGAAAGAAGCCATCTTTATAACACAAAAGTGCAAGGAGTTTGGAAGAAGTTAATTCCAACCCTCGTGGATGACTCTGAGGGGTTCAGGACTTCAATGGAAAAAGTCACTGCAGATGTGGTGGAAATAGCAAGAGAACTACAATTAGAAGTGGACCCTGAAGATGTGACTTAATTGTTGCAATCTTATGGTAAAACTTGAAAGGATGAGAAATTGCTTCTCAGGGTGAGCAGTTTCTTGAGATGGGATCTACTCATGATGAAGATGCTATACACATTGTTGAAATGATAACAATGGATTTGGAATATTACATAAACTTAGTTGATAAAGCAGTGGCAGGGTTTGAGAGGACTGACTCCAATTCTTAAAGAAATTCTATTGTGGGTAAAACACTAGCATATAACATTGCAGGCCAGAGAGAAATATTTCATGAAAAGAAAAATCAATCAACATGGCAAAGTTCATTGTTGTCTTAATTTAAGAAATTGCGACAGACCCCCAACCTTCAGCAGCCATCCACATTGAGACAAGACCCTCAGCCAGCAAAAAGGTATTCTCTAAGGGCTAAGATGATTGTTGGCATTTACTAACAATAAAGCATTTTAAAATTACAGTATGGACCAGGTGTGGTGGCCCATGCCTGTAATCCCAGCATTTTCGGAGGCTAAGGCAGGCAGATCACCTGAGGTCAGGAGTTCAAGACCAGCCTGGCCAACATGATGAAACCCCGTCTCTACTAAAAATACAAAAATTAGCCAGGGTAGCTTCCTGTAATCCCAGCTACTCAGGAGGCTGACGCAGGAGAATCACTTGAACCTGGGAGGCACCGGTTGCCGTGAGCCGAGATCCTGCCACTGCACTCCAGCCTGAGGAACAGAGTAAGACTCTACTTCAAAAAAAAAAAAAATTATAGTACGTGTGGGTTTTTTTTAGACATAATTCATACTTAATAGCGTGCTGGGAGGTAATATAGTAGTGGGGAATACAAACTGGAAAAAGATGGTGCATCCTTTTTAAAGGATGACAAACACAATGCAACCTCGCTATTACCAGACCATCCAATTTCCCCAGAGAAGTCATAAATCTGAATTTTTCTGGGTTGGCACAAATTTTCAAAAGTCAAATAATGATTTGGCTAAACAAAATATATTTATAGGCCAAATGTGTAACTTGGCCTATAGTTTGAGACCTTTGTTCTAGACACTTTATATACTGTCTCAATTTTAAATCAGTCCATCAGTGAGTTGCGTATCTAGACCAAGGGTAGGCAAACTTTTTCAGTTAAGTGTCAGACTAGAAATATTCTAGGCTTTGTAGGACTATGGTCTGTGTAATAACTACTTACTGTTGTAGCATGAACACAGCCATAGACAGTATATAAATAAACATGTATGACTGTGCTATATAATTATCTATAAAATACAACAACAGGCCAAATTTGCTCCATGGGCTATAGATTGACAACCCCTGATCTAGACTGTTATTTTGGCCCCACACAAAAATGACTGTCCTAAGTGGTGTTTTGGCATTGCTACATAGGTTGGTGAATGTTTTCAGAAAGAACTCCAGAGCATTACTAAATATACTCTTGTGGTTTTTATTTACCACATTATATTACATTCTTTTTAAAGCCTCCCAGAAAGAAATTTCACCAGATCCTAGTACTACAGTATAAGAAGTGTATTTCTCTTGAGCACTTTATTTATTTTTATAGCAAGAATACTATAAATCTTGCATCTAATCAGTTTTCCTTCTTTGTATTGGCAAAGAAGCAAGCAAGCTGAGCGTTAAATAAGTAAGTAATCTCCAGCAAAAGCTACAGTACTGACGGTATGCAATTGAGATACAGATATTAATCCTAGCCTTACTTTAATTTTCCTATCTTCCTTTTCCCCACCTTTGATTTCTTTTTTTAACCTTGGTATAATACATATATCTTTGCTAACTGCCTCAATTGTTTTTTGCAAAAGAATAAAAATTAGGAAAAAATAAAAAGCATGTCTATCCAAGACAAATTAAATTCAAATAATCTAAAAATCTAATTTCTGTTGAATTCTAATCTAGACAATTGTACCTTTTCATATAGGTGCTAAAAGTAAAAGTGATTGGTTTATCTAGTTAATCCTATCTTCTCATACATTGCTAAAAAGAGAAAGAATATAATGGCCAAACAGCAAACAGTTAAAAAAAAAAAACAAAAAAAACTTTAACTGGAACATTAGCTCTTATGAAAGGTTTGAAGAATTAATGAAAATAAATAAATGAAAAATAATAAAAATTTCAAAATTAACCAGTCTAGACAGCCTTAACATTAATTTTTGCCTCCAGCTCTTCTCTCTATAAATCAATTCAAAATTTAGCATGCTAAATAACGATTTTAACCTACTGCATAAACATTATGCTCTCCTCTAATGAACTTGAAATATCCATTACTGAATGTGTATCTATAACTATTATCTATCCCAGCCTTTTATTCTCTCTATGCATGTTTTTACAACTCCTAAGTTTAGTCATATTTTTACATATTCTACCTTGCAGTGGCTGTTTTTTCCTGCTCTGAATTGCTTATTTCTTTAAGAGTACCTTAATTTTCCTTTGGAGAATGGTACCTCCCCCAGTCTCCATGGGGATCAGGAGAAGCTGCCCTCACTCTTCTCCACACATTCTTTTTTGGGCATATGATCCAGACCTGGCCAATTAGCGCAATACACACACACATACACACACACACACAGGCCACAGTGATTGATTTAGAATGAGCACATTACCCAAGCCAAGGACTTTTGCTGCAATTATTGAGAGATCTCTATTTCAATGGGGTTGCTAATCTGGTAGAAATATCTAAGAAGCTGCTAGTAGGTGGTCATCTTTGCCACAGCCATCCTATGGGTACAGTGTCTCTTAGCCACACACAGGAAAGCAGTATGTGTACAGTGTCTCTTAGAAGAAGCTACACATAGAAAAGCAGTATGTGAGTGGGAATACTCATTACAGTTTGACCACCTACCTGGATCTAAGTGGGCAAGAGGCAAGACTCCAATGCTATTCATTTTCTGCAAGTGAACCAACAAACTCCCCTTTCTGCTTTGTGCTTAAGCCAGTTTGAGTTGGGTTTCTTTTTCTGTTCTGTCCATTCAAAGACTCCTGCCCAATACATTCCTTTATCAGGCTGTTTCACAAATGTGAAATACTACTACCTCCATGTTTCTCATATCAAACATCTTATTCTCCCAGACCTCGTTCAAATGTCATTAATGTTATCAAGCCTGTCTTCATTCCAACCATAATTACCATCTTCTTTCTCCTATATTTCTTATAATAGTGATTAAACCAATCTGCCTTGAGTTAGTTAATATTTATATCTCTCCTTTCTCTACTAATCTATAAATAAAGTCCTTAAGGACAGTGGCATACCTTATTATTTTATTCTCCCCAGTTTAAAATAGCTAACAAAAAAATCTGTTAAAATAAACTTTTATTCCATCTAGCACTCTGACTAAAACACACAACACTACTACCCTTTCTTACTACTTATATTTTAAAAATCAGTTCCTCACCTCTTATAAGACATATTTTCTTTTAGAAAAGAAATCCTATTTTAAGCATATGAGGGGATTATAACATACATATATCCCAGGACATAGATCCCAGGATACCAACACCAAACAAGTCCTATTTAATGAAAGAAATATATGTGTATTTCTTTTCCCCGTGGTAAGAATTTTTACTATGTTTTGATATCAAAATATAATTCTTATTAACCTGCTTTAGTGTTAAAGAAAGAGATGGGCATGTTCAAAATAGAAAAGCTTGGCCACGCGCGGTGGCTCGCGTCTGTAATTCCAGCACTTTGGGAGGCTGAGGTGGGTGGATCACCTGAGGTCAGGAGTTCAAGACCAGCCTGACCAACATGGAGAAACTGCCATCTCTACTAAAAATACAAAATTAGCCAAGCGTGGCAGCGCATGTCTATAATCCCAGCTACTTGGGAGGCTGAGGCAGGAGAATCGCTTGAATCCGGGAGGTGGAGGTTGCAGTGAGCCGAGATCACACCGTTGCACTCTAGCCTGGGCAACAAGAGCAAAGCTCCGTCTCAAAAAAAAGAAAAGAAAAGAAAACAAAACAAAAGAAAAAGCTTCTGGAAGCATTTATACAAAACAACACAAAAGCACCTCTGGGATGAAATTCCTTTTCTGACACAGTCTTTAAATATGACATTTTATGTTTCTGCTTTTTAGATAAGAAAAAGAACCAGATGATAGTCAAATTCAATTACTGTTTTCTCTAGATATTCCAAATGAAAAACTTTCAGCATGCTCCATTGCTTGACTCTCATAGAAAAATATAATTAATGTCTTATTATGACATTGGAATCTGAAATTATATTTGACGAGAAATGTAGGATTAGAAGGCCTAAGGTTTCTCCATAGTGAAAATAAGCCTAAATATTTAAATTAAAATATGACTATGATTATGGAGGAAGATAAAGATATAGAAATTCAAAATAAAAAGCCCAACAACCAAAATAGTTCTGGTACTATTATAAATAATTCTCTCTGAACCTAGATCAATGGTTTAATCTGCAGTGAAAAAAACAGTTTTCCCAAGACATCACAAACCACTATTTTTGTAAAAACAACAACAACAAAACAAAAACATAAATTACTAGGAAAAAATATAATGTACTCAGATAAGGTAGGAATATCAAATTGCTAAACATTGCTAAGTGCTTATTGTTAATTTTTGTACTTATGTTGTCAATGACCAGTAACAAATAGATCACAAATCAGGACCAGTCTTTAGGCCACACACTGACAGCAAGTGCTGCTTAGAAAATTCACATGGCCTCTTTGTGTCTCAGTCCCCTATGTGACTGACACAGGGCAAAAACAAATAAATAAATATACACATACGTATCTTAACTAGGGAGAAGAGACCAATTCAAATAAACTAACTTTCCTTTGGTAAGCTAACAACAGTAACCATTTTTCCAAGACTATGATCACAGCACCCCTTAGATCCCACCACTGTAACTATGCATTGACAAAGCCTATCTGTAAGCCACCATACCCGGTCGGGCTTCTCTTTTTAAAATTCCACACATATTTACTTACCAAGCCCTGAATGTTGTTCCTCAGATGTATCCTTTCCTTTCCAGTTTTATTGACCCTATCCTGGTCTAGTCTCTGATCACTTCACATCTGGCTTAATGGAATAGCCTCTTATCTCACAGACTAACCGTTTTCATTTCCTTCAATCCATCTACATCCTACAACTAGTTAAATCTGTCTAAAATACCAAACCATGTTTCATCATTCATCACTTTTCTCTTGCTCAAAAGACTAAAATGGATACTCATTTTGTTTACCGAATCAATTCCTTATGAGAATATTGCTTTTTTAACTTTTATTTACTTATTTATTTATTAGATAAGGTCTTGCTCTGTCACCTAGGCAGGAGGGCTGTGGCATGATCATAGCTCACTGTAACCTTGTATGCCTGGACTCAAGCAAGTCTCCCGCCTATTCTCCCAAGTAGATAAAAGTAACAGGCACATGCCACCATACCCAATTACTTTGTTATTTTTTGCAGAGACATGTCTCACTACGTTGCCCAGGCTGGTCTCAAACTCCTGGCCTCAGAAGATCTGCCTGCCTCAGCCTCCCAAAGTGTTGGGATTACAGGCATGAGCCATCACATCCAGCCTATAAAACTATTTAAAGTCCTCAATACTTGGGTTGTACCTTGCCTAAGATAATGGAATTCTTTTTAAAGAAGTGGAAACCAATTCATAACAGTAGCACATTCACCAGAATAACTCAGTGGTCAAATCAGTACCTGAAGCCAGAGCCAAAATTTTTTACATGCCACCCTTGTCAAGCCTCATCTCCCATTCTTCTCCAACCTTTCTCAGTCATGTTAGTCTTTCCATAGTTCTTCAAGCTATGGTCATTTCCAGCTCCATTGCCCCTTGTCCCTCATTCCTTAACTTATCTAGAAAGCATTCTTCCTTCCATTCTCTACTAATTAAATTTCTATCCACCCTTACTAAGTTCTAGTTCAAACTCCAACTTCTCCCATAAAACATCCATCCACTGACACCAGTTTACAATAGCTTCTTCCTTCTTTAACCTCTGATAGTATTTATGGTCAACACCACACATTTCTGTAACTGAACAAAGTTGGTAAGGTTTCCAACTATTAGATATGCACACCTTGTACCCATAACAAGACTGTAGTCCTTTTATGGAAAGGAATAGTTCTTTTCTATTGCTTATGGCCTCTTGGTTCTTCTAGAAATCTAGTATTCACTCTAAGCGACTGTATCTAAGGCTTGACTGACATACTTATTTGGACTACCTTTGACTGGTGGCCAGGGAGCTACTTCTTCCAATGATTCTAATAGACTAGTTATGAAAAAGTTTTAGGATACAGCAGCCTCTTCGTGTCATTAAAAAGGAAGCACAGACTAAGCATCAACCTTTCCTCTTAAAGTTTCCTTGAAATTCCTTTCGTTTGTTTTTAAAGAATAAATCCTTGAGCTGGGCATGGTGGTGCATGCTTGTAGTCTTGAGGAAGGAGACCCAGGCATCTGGGATCACCTCCCCCTCGACTTCCACAATGCATTTCAACAGAAGAAAAAGCAGGCCAACTGGTGCCTCCTGAATCACCTTCCTGTAAATAACACGCTTGGTATTGGGGAAACTCTCTGGAAGACACTGTTTTTACTTAAAACAAGATGAAACCCCCACCCCACTCCTCCATCCGGAGACCAGAGCCTTTTCACATGTGATTTCTAAAGCTGTAAACCCAGAAACCCTTTCATGTGTGATTTCTAAAGCTGAAAATCCAAAACCCTTTTACTCATGATTTCTCAGGCTGTAAACCTAAGATTCTCCCATGTGTAATATCTACAGTGTAAGCCTATATAAAGGCAGAACCTTCTTTTGTTAGATGAGCTGGCTTTGGACAACTCATCGCCTGGCTCCCAGCCGTAATAAACCCCTCCCTTCCCCATTCGGTGTTCGAGAGCTCTGTTTCCCGCAGCTGCTCCTGCTACATTTGGTGCGTTGGCCAGGAAGCGAGTTTCGGTTGGCAGATGGCAGGAAAGAACCTCTCAGGTGGTTTTCCTAGCCCTTTAGAGCATCCCTGTGGGGGGCTCCCACCCACTGGGGTGACACAGTTCCTGAGAGCACTCCTGGGCAGGTATTTGCCCGGTGGAAAGCCTCGCCAGAAGGGAGCGGGAAAGCCCCCGCAGCGTGGATCCACCCAGTGGCTGAACACCAAGAAGGAACGGGTACGTGGAACGTCCGGACAACAGAAATATGGCAGGATTGATCCCGGGGAAGATAGCCCACCTCCTCTAGGTGGAAGCATGGCCTGATCACCCATGTGTGCCAGATTTCACACTTTTGAACTTGGTGCTCGCTCTCTCTCCCTTTGCAACTAACCTTGGAAGCTTTTTGCTTATGGTTTCAATTTGGGTGGAGGGAGGACAGCGGTTGTATGTGTGTGTGTAGAAGGTTCCAACTGGACTCCTCAATCGTGAAAGGTGGGAGTATCCGGCCTATTAGAAGGAGGGGCTTATGTGTCAAGCAATTTGTAGGGCTAGTTGGAATTAGAGACAGCCACGTAAGGCTGAGTGGAGAAGCCTTTGCCATCTAGGCATTGTGAAAGGATTGAGGTGAATGTAAATCGGGGAGTGTATACTGCATCTTGCTGTGGGTGAAGTGACACTCTCTTAACTGTGGGAACTGTTTCTTTAGAGTGTAAGCATGGGTCACTCTCATAGCAAGCCCACCCCTTTAGAGACCATGCTGAAAAATTTCAAGAAAGGATTTAGTGGGAATTGTAGAGTAGCTATGACACCAGAGAAATTAAGGACTTTATGTGAGGTAGACTGGCCAGCATTTGGGGTAGGCTGGACCCCAGAGGGGACCCTAGACAGGTCTCTTGTCTCCAAAGTAAGGCATGAGGTTATATGCAGCAAGCTAGAACACCTTGATCAATTTCTGTACATAGATTCGTGGTTGCAGTTAGTTTTGAACCCTCCGAAGTGGCTGAGAGGACAGACAGCATCTATTTTAGTGGCCAAGGGACAGACTGCTAGAAACCACCATTCCCCCCCACCGAGAGACGCGGACTTCGCAGCTCCAGTGGCAGAAAAGTTTTTGATACCAAGGAGCCACAAGCTCTCGCTCACCTACTGCAAATGATTATTCAGACTTATAACCCCACTCCTGCTGATTACTATCAGCTGCTTATGTATCTTTTTAACATGAATGAGAGGCTGGGTGACGCGTTTCGCATGTATACTTCTTTTGATCCTAAAAGCCCTGAAGACCAACGCATAGTAAATATGATATTAGTCAGTGTGCAGAAGACATTAGATGAGAACTGCAGAAACAGGCAGGATTTGCGGGCATGCATGCTTCACAGCTACTGGAGATAGCTAACCAGGTGTTTGTGAACCAAGAAGCAGTGAGCCATGGAGAAAGTCGTAGAGAAAAGGAGTGCCAGGCTCGATGAAATGCCGACTTAATAGCTGCTGCTATGAGAGAAGCGCCCCCAAGACTGTGGGAAAAGGGGGATTCCTGGAAAACCCCACAGTCTGCCCGCCAGTGCCTGCAACGCGATCAGTGTACATTCTGTAAAAAAGTAGGACATTGGAAGGACCTGTGCCCCCAGCTAATGGGAAAACAGGGAGACCCTGAGCACAAGGCTTCAAACAAAAGTGAAGGGGCTCTTTTCAATCTAATGAAAGGACCACTGGACTAAAGGAGAGGGGGGCCAGACTCATATGCCCCCAAAGAGCCCATGGTCCAAACAACAGCCCTGTAAAGAAAAAAACTAATATCGTTAGAGCTATTAAGGTGTTAAAAGAACAGACCTTGATGAACTGCCCCTACACCCCCTTCTCCGGTAAAACTTGTTGTGTAAATTAAGGGCTTCGCTATCCCAATCAATAAGAAAGACACCCTGCAGCTAAGACTGCCTCAGGCAGGGGTTATCCAGGTTCTCATCATCCCTCAGGAAGGAGGGTGAAGACCTTCCCTAACCAGGGGCTAAAAGACTGGTATTTCCGCCCAGGCCAGTGCAGGGCTTGCATGACTTTGCACCCACCTGCACCCAACTTGTGCACGCAGTTGGGATTATTGCCAGCAGAGGATAGCTGGTTCACTTGATTGGACTTAAAGAATACTTCTTTAGCATTGGACTGGCCTCGGAGGGTCAAAAACTATTTGCATTTCAATAGGAGAAACCCAGAAACAGGTGTCACCACCCAATACACCTGGACCTGGCTTCCCAGGGGCTCAGAAGCTCTCTCACCATCCTTGTGGAGGCACTAGCCCGTGATCGACGCCCCCCCCCGAAGTTTCTTGCTTGCACACTGCCCCCATATGCTGATGATCTTCTATTAGGACACCCCACGGCAGTCGGGTGTGCAAAAGGAACAGATAGATGCCTTACTTCGGCACCTGGAGGACTGTGGGTATAAAGTGTCTAAAAAGAAAGCCCAGATTTGCCAAAAAGCAAATGCAATATCTGAGGCTCACTATCCAGAAGGGGGAACGCAGCCTAGAAGCAGAGAGGAAGCAAGCTGTTTGCAACCTGTCAGAACCTTAGAAGGCAGGTGAGAGAGCTCCTGGGAGCCGTGGGTTTTGTAAATTGTGGATTTCCAAACTTCGCAGTACTGGCCAAACCCTTAGACAAAGTGACAAAGTGGGGAGGGGAGAAGACAAGAAACCCTTTGAATGGGGCAAAAACTAAAAGCAAAACTTCTGTCAGACCTGGCTTTGGGGCTAGCCAATTTGACAACGCTTTTCATGCTGTATGGGAAAAAAAAAAAAGAAGAGGAATGGCAGTTAAAGATTCTAGCCTTAACTCTGGGAAGAATTTAAATATGAAAGCACCCCACACAGTAGTAGTGACCCTAATGAATACCAAAGGATATCATTGGTTAACAAATACTAGGTCTGCCAAATACCTGAGCCTGCTAAAGTAAAAATCTCTGCATTACCATTAGGGTCTGTGCAACACCCTAAATCCTGCCACTTTGCCCCTGGTGCCAGCAAGCCCATGAAATAACCCATGTGCTGCTTCGAGATCTCATTCCTAGGTTTGGAGTACCACTGCGCATCAGATCAAACAACCGACCAGCATTTGTGGTGAACTTGGCCCAGAAGACAGCAATGGCCTTGGGGTATTACTTTGGAAACTGCACGCTGCCTATTGCCCTCGGAGTTCGGGAAAAGTGAAAAGAATGAACCGGACCATCAAAAATAGCTTAGGGAAAGTGTATCAGGAAACAGGATCAAAGTGGGTGCAGGCACCTCCCTTGGTGTTATTCAAAATTAAATGTAATCCCTTTAGGAAAACTGGATATTCCCCTATAAAGCCTTGTATCATAGGCCACCCCCCTCCCACTCTGGGCACTCCCGGGAACTCCTTCGGAGTGTGGAGAGATTGAGTTAGGATGCTACTTACCAGCTCTAGGGAAAATCGCTCAGGATATTTCGACCAGGATAAATGACAAATGTCCTGTAAGCTTATTCTTCCCATTTCACCCTTTCTCACTAGGTGATCACGTGTGGATAAAGGACTGGAGTGCAGCCCCTCTGAAGCCACGGTGGAAAGGACCCCAGACCATGATCCTGACCACCCCCACAGCTATAAAGGTAGAGGGAATCCCAGCCTGGATTCACCACAGCTGTGTGAAACCGGCAGCAGCTGAAACTTGGAAAGCCATACGAAACCCACACAACAACTGCAGAATCACCTTAAAAAGGACAATAAGCCTTGTTCCAGGCACATCCCGGAAGCTGGCTGGTCCACGCACGGCTGAAGTGTGAGGAAATTCATCATGGGACTTGTTTGTCTTAATATTTGGACTTGTACAATAGGGACATTAACTAATTTTGAAGAATGCCCTCAGTGTGTACACCAGGTTACTAAGGTTGGACATAAAGTTACTGCCAGTCTCTTGTCTTACAGTTATTATGAATGTACAGGGACACAGTAGGGGACCTGTTTATATAATCGTACTCAGTATAAGGTGTGTAATCCGGGGGATGGACAGCCCGATGTGTGCTATGACCTATCAGAGCTCCCTAAACATACGACTTTTAAAATTAAACTCCTAACAGGGCGATAAAATAGCCCTGCTAAATTAATAGCCAGAACAAAGGAGAGTAGAAGCCCAAAACAGGTTACACTAAGGTTTAATGCCTGTGCAGCCATCAATGCCTATCATTTCAATGGGGGGGGCTGTGGTTCCCTCGAATGAGAACAAAGTTATGCAAAAGACCATAAGTATATCTGCCAGAAAACCTACTGGTGCAGTAATTACATTTTTGGGTCATGTGTCACCTGGGCCACTTGGAAGAATAATACAAATAATCCTGTTCATCTTATAAAAGGGAGAGACACCATTCCAGGGAGTAATGTCCCTTATGTCTCAGGACATTGTAGCCCAGTAAAATTAATAATCACAAACCCCCAAGACCCTAAATGGGAAAAAGGGGAAAGTGTAATGCTAAGAATTAATGGGAAAGGGCTTAACCCCAGAGTCAGTATCTAGATTCAGGGAAAAATCCAAAAATGCTCAGCTTGGCCAGTGTACAGCACTTTTATAATATATTAAATAAACCCATACCAGAGCTTCCGAAAAAGACAAAGAACTTGTTCCTCCAACTTGCTGAAAATGTAGCCCATTCCTTCAATGCTACTTCTTGCTACATATGTAGGGGGACAACTATGGGTGCCAGGTGGCCATAAGAAGCCCGTGAGTTATTACCCTCTGACCCTGTCCCTGACCTGACCTCAGTTCAAAGGGTTCAAACCAACAGTTTCTGGGTTTTAAAGGTCTCAATTATTGGACAATACTGTTTAGCCAGAGAAGGAGCAGGCTCCACTATTCCGGTAGAAAAGCTTAGCTGCATAGGGCAGCAATTGTATAATCGAACAGTGAAAACTATAACCCGGTGGGGCTCAAACTATACAGAAAAGAGCTCCTCCTATAACTTCCAAAATTACAGGATGCTTGGGATCATCCTGGGTACCGGAGAGATTGGACAGCCCCGCCTGGGTTGTACGGGATATACGGACATAGGGCATACATACAGCTGCCTGAAAGATGGACAGGTAGCTGTGTGATAGGCATCATTAAGCCCTCTTTTTTCCTATTGTCTGTTAAGACAGGTGAGCTGTTAGGGTATCCAGTCTACTCCATTAGGGAGAAAAGAAACCTAAAGATAGGAGAACGGACAGATGATGAGTGGCCACCAGAGAGAATTATTGAGTATTATGGGCTGGCCACATGGGTGGAGGATGGCTCATGGGGATACCGGACTCCCATTTACAGATCATTTCCAGATCATCCGGTTGCAGGCTGCTTTGGAAATACTCACTAATGAAACAGGCAAAGCTCTGTCCCTTTTGGCCTGACAAGAAACTCAAATGAGAAATGCGATTTATCAGAACCGGCTGGCCCTAAATTATTTGCTGGCATTTGAAGGAGGAGTCTGTGGAAAATTCAATCTAACCAACTGCTGTCTACACATAGACGACCAGGGTCATGCAGTGGAGGATACTGTGCGAGACATGACCAAACTGGCACACGTGCCTGTGCAGGTATGCCACGAATTTAACCCTGAGTCCTTGTTTGGAGGTTGGTTCTCATCCTTAGGAGGATTCAAGACTCTCATCATAAGTGTTATAATAATGATAGGCATTTATTTGTTATTCCCTTGTTTACTCCCCCTGTTCTTTAGATGATTAGGGGATTCATCACTACTGTAGTTAGCCAAAAAATGACATCACAAGTATACAATGTGAAACATTATCAATCAGTTTCTTCAGAGGATCTGGAAAGTGAGAATGAGAGTGAGACCTCTCACTGATATTATAGAGTGGTGAGGGTCTCAAAGGGGGAGGTGAGGAAGGAGACCCAGGCATCTGGGATCACCTCCCCCTCGACTTCCACAATGCATTTCAATAGAAGAAAAAGCAGGCCAACTGGCGCCTCCTGAATCACCTTCCTGTAAATAACACGCTTGGTATTGGGCAAACTCTCCAAAAGACATTGTTTTTACTTAAAATAAGATCAAACCCCCACCCCACTCCTCCCTCCAGAGACCAGAGCCTTTTCACATGTGATTTCTAAAGCTGTAAACCCAGAAACCCTTTCATGTGTGATTTCTAAAACTGTAAACCCGAAACTCTTTCATACGTGATTTCTAAAACTATAAACCTGAAACCCTTTCATACGTGATTTCTAAAGCTGTAAATCCAAAACCCTTTCACTTGTGATTTCTCAGGCTGTAAACGTAAGACTTTTCCATGTGTAGTATCTAGAGTGTAAGCCTACATAAAGGCAGAACCTTCCTTTGTTAGACGAGCTGGGTTTGGACAACTCATCGCCAAGCTCCCCGGCCATAATAAACCCCACCCTTCCCCATTCGGTGTTTGAGAGCTCTGTTTCTCGAGGCCACTCCTGCTATGGTCTCAGCTAAGGAAGGAGGATCACTTGAGCCTAGGAGTTCAAGGCCAGCCTGAACAACATAGCAAGACCCCATCTGAAAAAGGAAGGAAGGAAGGAGAAAGAAAGTTAATAACACTGGTAATCAAGAAAGGGTAAGTAATTCCTTGCAACTGTAAAGCAGATGAGACTGGAATGATGAAGATACAGCAGAGGACACCTAAGGCCAGAAGGATACCAAGGAGCATAAGTGCTAGTTTTCACAAAGGCGATTCAGAGATGCCACAAACAAAGATACAGGATGATGAGGAACTCATTAAAGAACTGTAATCAAAGAAGCTAGAACTCTTAGGTCCATCCTCAAAAACAGCTGGCAATAAAGGCTTGTGTGTTTGGGCTAAATCCCGAACTCCACTCTCTCACTCTCTAAGCAAAGTGAACTAGCTCCCCCAAGGAGTGTTCTCCATGAGCATTGCAACCAAGAAACTGAGCAGTGTGTCAGATAACTCTAGACTCCCTACCACCCCAGCACCAAAACAGTATGCAGAAGATCAGAAATCTGTAACCAGGTATGAAATAAAAGCTTTTAACTTCTCCCTGAGTAATCTACTACTTATTTTGGCAATTGTGGAGGGTACTAGTCTGCCTCTTGCTTCACTACCAAAATGCTTTATAGGTAAGCTGCCTCTAGGCAGGCTGCCAATTCACTTACAACCCCCAAGTCATTCAAAGGAAAAGCCTTTCAGGACAATAGACATGCAAAACCAAAGGAATCCCACAGCAGTTACCTACAGGATCGAATCAGGTCCTTCACTCACAAACATGAATCACAAATTCAGTCTCTCCAGATACTTGAGGAAAACCAATGGCATGGAGAAAAAGGCCCAATGTTTAAAATCCAACTGGTAGACAAAGCAGTCAGTCAACTTAGAGAATCAAATATAAATGTTACCTACCTTAACAATGCAAAAATAATATAATTAACAAAATCTGAATTGAAGAGCAGGAAGAGAGACGGAATCAAGGCTGGGTGCACTAATATCTTCATATTTTAAAACAAGCAATCAATAGGCACTATCTGAGATTGACACATTATGAAATAATATTATTTAAGTCAAAAGCAAGCACAAAAAGAACTAAAAATAAAGTATTTGGAGGGAGAAGCAGGAGAGGAAGTGTAAGGAATCATTTATTGTAAAGAAAGTCAACAGATACCATCTACAGTTCACCAAGTAAGAACTACGAGTATAATATCTAAAGTTATCATGGTAACTACTGAAGAACCTGTACCAAGTGGGGCTGCCACTAGAGAAGAGTTTCAGGGGGTAGGGTGATTTGGAAAAGAAAGCATTTATGTTTTGTTGTACAACTTTCTGTTTGTTTTTATTTTTAACCACATGTATGTCTCTTATATTTTAAAAACAAAAACAAGGTCGCGGTTAGTGGCTCACACACCTGTAATTCCAACACATTGGGAGGCCATGGTAGGAGGCTTGCTTGAGGCCAGAAGTTCAAGACCTGCCTGGACAGCATGAGGCCCCTGTCTCTGGAAAAAAAAAATTTTTTTTTTTTTTAAGATGGAGTCTCACTCTGTTGTCCAGGCTGGAGTATAGTGACGCTATCTCAGCTCACTGCAACCTCCACCTACTGGGTTGAAGTGATTCTCCTGCCTCAGCCTCCCAAGTAGCTGGGATTACAGGCATGTGCCACCACGCCCAGCTAATGTTTGTATTTTTAGTAGAGATGGAGTTTCACCATGTTGGCCAGGTTGGTCTCGAACCCCTGACTTCAGGTGATCCGCCTGCCTCAGCCTCCCAAAGTGCTAGAATTACAGGTATGAACCACTGTGCCTGGCCTGAAAAAATTTTTTTAATTAGCTGGGTAAGGTGGCACATGTCTATAGTCCTAGCTACTTAGGAGACTGAGGCAAGGGGATCATTTGAGCCCAGGAGTTCAAGGTTATAGTGAGCTATGATCACATCACTGAATGTCAGCCAGGGGAATTTGGCAAGACCCTGTCACTCCAAAAAATAAAATTAAAATAAATTTTTTAAAACTAGTCTGATTTTTAAAATTATAAGGCATAGAAAAACCAAAGGAGGTGAAGCTTATTACTTAAGAGTTAAATATCCTGGTCAAGAAACTTAAAACTCTCAGTCTCAGTTTTGTCAATTTAAGAAGAGGGAAAATATCTCCCTTGTGGGCAAGTTTTGAGTAGATTAAAGAAAATAATGTACATGGAAGAATCTGGCACACAGTGTCAGATTTATCTCTGAATAAATATTAATTAAAATTTCTTTAATCCTTTATCTTTCCTTGAAAATCCTACCTCAACCATCAGCACAGTCACCTCCAAGTTATGTTTCTCAGAGGAAGGAAATTCTCTTTGGGATACTGTGCCAGTATAGCATGCCTTCCTCTTAAATCAAATTGGTCCTTTCACTGTCTTAAAGAACTTTTGCCATTTGGTTTTTAAATTCCAAATTCACACTTTGGCTCAGTTTGTAAACAGGAAGCTGTACACTACAACTTCTCCAAAATCAAAAGACTGCAAGCCAGATCCACATATATACAGCAAAAGAGATAAGAGATAAACCTGTTATGTGCCTAAATCACACTTACCACTGGCCTGGTGCTATCAAAAGATCTGTGATTGGGGCTTGAACTCCCCTGGATTAAGGCCCTGCCCCTATTAACAGGCAAATATTCCTAGGAGTAACTTATCAGAGCCTTTCCATTGTACTTAAGAGAGTCAGATTTGAGAGGGGAGAAACTCTGGAAACAGGTTCAAAAATGGGACAACTACCCACAGACAGCAAGCTCAGGAAATGGGCCCTATACAGCCAAGGAAGCCACAGCATAAGGGTGCTGAGTTACCACAAAAGAGTGCTGGAAGTGGAGGCAGGTGAGCACACAGAAGAATATTTTTTTATCTACATCACAGTGTTGCCTATTTCAATGACTATCCACACATTTGCACACACAGCCCCACAAGTGCAACTGTCTGGTGTGGCTCACCCTTCTTTTCAGCTGCAAGGGTCAATATGGCAAACACCTCTAGCACAGAGCTTTTCAAACTTTAATGTGTACCTGGGGATCTTGTTAAAAATGCTGATTCAGATACAGTAGGTCTTGGGTGGTGTATTAGGCCATTCTTGCATTGCTATAAAGAAATACCTGGCTGGGCGCAGTAGCTTATGCCTGTAATCCCAGCATTTTGGAAGGCTGAGGCGGGCAGATCACCTGAGGTCAGGAGTCCAAGACCAGTCTGGCCAACGCGGTGAAACCCCTTCTCTATTAAAAATACAAAAATTAGCCATGTGAGGTGGCAAATGCCTGTAATCTCAGCTACTCAGGAAGCTAAGGCAGGAGAATTGCTTGAACCCAGGAGGTGGAGGTTGCAGTGAGCCAATCACACCACTGCACTCTAGCCTGGGTGACAGAGCGAGACTCTGTCTCAAAATAAAACAAAACAAAAAACAAAAGAGAAAGAGAAAGGAAAAGAAAAGAGGCTGGGCACCGTGGATCACGCTTGTAATCCCAGCACATTGGGAGGCCCAGGCAGGTGGATCACGAGGTCAGGAGTTCAAGACCAGCCTGGCCAAGATGATGAAACCCCATCTCTATTAAAAATACAAAAATTAGCCAGGCGTGGTGTCGGGGACCTGTAATTCTAGCTACTTGGGAGGCTGAGAAGAGAATTGCTTGAACCCAGGAGGCAGAGGTTGCAGTGAGCCAAGATCGCACCACTGCACTCCAGCCTGGGCGACAGAGCGAGACCCTGTCTCAAAAAAAGAAAAGAAAAGGAAGACCAGAGACTGGGTACTTTATAAAGAAAAGAGGTTTAATTGGCTTATGGTTCTGCAGGCTATACAGGAAGTATGGCACTGGGCATGTGCTTGGCTTCTGAGAATACCTCAGGAAGCTTACAATCATGTTGAAAGACAAAGCGGGAGCAGGCACAACACATGGTAAAAGCAGGAACAAGAGATAGAGAGAGTGGGGTGGGAAAGTGCCACACACTTTTAAATGATGGGATTTCACAAGAATGCACTATCGCAAAGGCAGCACCAAACCATGAGGAATCTGCCCCCATGATCCAAATACCTCCCAACAGGCACAACCTCCAGCAATGTTCAACATGAGATCTGGGCGGAGATAAATATCCAAATTATATCAAGTGGGGACAGAGATTTAGCATTTCCAACAAGCTCCCAGATGATGCTGATACTGTTGGTCTACCGACCATACTTTGAGTAGGAAGGGGCTAAAAAATCACTTCCTTTTCAGTATAATATCCACCTCTCTAACCCAGGGTCTTATCAACACTCCCTTAATCAAAAGCAGCAGAGCAGTATGCTACCTGGGGAAGAGGGGAAAAGTAACTCTTTTAAGAGCGGAGCATGATCCTTGGAGTTGACAAACATGAATTCAAATTCTAGTTCTGCCACCATATAGCTATATGCCTTTGGGCAAACCACTTAACCTCTCTGGGTTTCCTCATTTGTCTAATCATGATAGTAGTATCTACCTCATAGAGATACTGTCATGATTAAAAATAAATAATATAGCAAAGCATTTAGCTTGCTACCTTCACTAGATGGTCTCTATGCCTCAATTTAACCTAATTTTACCTACCAGAACAGTATCCCTCAAATCTGTGTCCATCACTTCAGTATATTGCTTCAGGGATCTCTTAATGACTACAAAATCAAATTCCTTACATTAATTTGGCATTCAGCTCCTACTATAAACGATGTACCTACCTACAAGACCCCCTCCACTCCTTCCTATTTAACATCACCTCTGGTCGTCACCCATATCTTCTCCAGGCAAATAAACTCACCTCACTGCCACCGTTTAATTTACTAATTCTGAAATGTGGGGAAACAAGCATTTAGTACTCTAGGGAACTTTTCTAAGCAATTACCTGGTTCAAACTCTTCATTTCATACACCAGAAAATAAAAATCCAGAAAGGCTAGGCAACTTATCCTTGACAATAAAGTTATCATCAATTTTAATGAAAACCTGGTTTCTGAGCTTTAACTCTAAAAGTTCTTTTCAGTCTGTTTTCCCATTCTCTGCAACAAACCTAGAGACCCACATAAAACTCACTTGAATAAAAGGCCCTCCCTCCACAATCTCTTAGAATTTAGGCATAAAGTTTATGCTCTGGCTTTTTTGACATGATACTAAAACATATGGCTGATTCAGTCAATACATCAGGAAGTAAAATCAATGAAACCAACCATTTGCCTTGGTATAGACCAAATCAACTGAATATTATAGCATGTAGTATTTACTATTTTTGGAATCTGCCTTAATATAACTTAGACTGCTAGTCACCTTATTCTAGGTGATTATCTTCTCTTGCCATCTAGATTACATTTTTCTTAAAAATAAGAACTTTATTTTATTCATCCCCAATTGCCCTAAGTATTTTGTTTTCCTCTTCATGTACTGTGTAAATAACTGCTAATTCGCTGAATTTAAAATGCATTATTTTTCATAATGTTTAGTTTTATTTAACCGTTGCAATCTTTTGTATCTAGCCCACTTTGCTATATTATCATCTGTCCACTCTGTTTTACTCTGATTAATTTTCCCAATCAATAGCATAAAAAGTTAGATAATTCTCAATGGCTATGTGTTTTATTTACTCATATATACCTTTGTACCACAAAAATATTTTATATCTGTGTACTTTATATCCCCAACTGCACAATATATACCTTGAGGATTAAAAATATGTCCTCTACTTTCTCTCATTTCCTCAACTATAATCCCTTCCCTTCCACCAAAATACTTGAAACTGTGCTATACGGATAGCAGAATGACTAAAATAATCACTGTTATTAAACTGCTAAAACATATATAAGCTAGCAATTTGGTATATTAAGATAACCCAAGAATTTTAAAAACAAAAGTGCAATGTTAAAACATGTTATATATGCAAAAATATGTGCAAGTTGCAAATTAATTAAATTTTTCAGAACAGAATACAAAAGATAATTTTAGGTTTAAAAAATATGATATGGGGCTTCCACCAAGATGGCTGAATAGAAACAGCTCCAGAGCGCAGATCTCAGCAAGAGAGACGCAGAAGACGAGTGATCTCTGCATTTCCAACCGAGGAACCAGGTTCATTTCAATGAGACTAGTTGGACAGTGAGTATATCCCAAGGAGGGCGAACTGAGGCAGGGTAGGGCACTAGAAGTGCAACTGACCAGAGGATCAGGGACTTTATCCCCTCAGCACTCCAGTTCAGATTCTGCGCTTCTCCTATTGCCGCTGCAACCCACAGTCCCGGAGAACCCCACTGGGCTGAAAAGTGTCACAAGTTACCAACACAGATCTAAGTGACAGCTCCGGCGAGCCCAGCACCCAAGTGGTTGGCACAAAACTGGGCGGAAGTTTTGACTAGCACCAACAGCACCTGTGCGATGGATATACCCACCCCTCAGAAAGAGGGAGAGCTGAAAGCAGGGAGACAGGTGATATAGCTTGGCAGGTCCCACACCCACAAAGACCAGCAAACTGAAGCCCTCTTGCTTAAGAGTTTTGCAGCCAGCATTATCAGTTTGAGCTCAACCGCAGGTGATCAAGCTCGGTGGGAGAAAGGGCATCTGCCATTGCTAAGGTGGGTCTAATCTCACCTGTGTAAACAAAAGCCAGAGGAAGCCTACACAGCAGCCAGGCTGAGTCTGAGGCAGCCCAGTGGCACCTATGCAGGCAGACAAGGGCTAGACTGCCTCCTCAAGTGGCTCCTTGACCCCTGTATAACTAAAAAAAACCACCTCATACAGCAGAAGGGCCTGCCTGTTAGAAGGAAAAATAAAAAAAAAAAAGAAATAGCTTCGACATCAACTGAAAGGAGGTCCACTCAGAGATCCCATCTGAAATCACCAACTTCAAAGATCAAAGGTAGATAAATCCATGAAGATGGGAAGAAAGCAGCACAAAAAGGATGAAAATATCCAAAATCAGAACGTCTCTCCTCCTCCAAGGGATTACAACTCCTCACCAGCAAGGGAACAAAGCTGGATGGAGAATGAGTTTGACAAATTGACAGAAGCAGGCTTCAGAAGGTGGATAATAACAAACTTCTCTGAGCTAAAGGAACATGTTCTAACTCAATGCAAAGAAACTAAGAACCTGGAAAAAAGGTTAGACAAAATGCTAACTAGAATAACCAGCTTAGAGAAGAACATAAACGACTTGATGGAGCTGAAAAACACAGCTTGAGAACTTCACGAAGCATACACAAGTTTCAATAGCTGAATCGATCAAGCAGAAGAAAGGATATCGGAGACTGAAGATCAACTCAGTGAAATAAAATGAGAAGGCAAGATTAGAGAAAAAAAGTGAAAAGAACAAAGCCTCCAAGAAATATGGGATTATGTGAAAAGACCTAATCTGTGCTTGATTGGTGTATCTGAATGTGACAGGGAGAATGAATCCAAGCTGGAAAACACTCTTCAGGATATTATCCAGGAGAACTTCCCCAACCTAGCAAGGCAGGCCAACATTCAAATACAGGAAATACAGAGAACACCACAAAGATACTCCTCAAGAATAGCAACCCCAAGGCACATAATCACCAGATTCACCAGGGTTGAAAAGAAGGAAAAAATGCTAAGGGTAGCCAGAGAGAAAGGTTGGGTCACCCACAAAGGGAAGCCCATCAGTCTCACAGTGGATCTCTTGGCAGAAACCCTACAAGCCAGAAGAGAGTAGGCACCAATATTCAACGTTCTTAAAGAAAAGAACTTTCAGCCCAGAATTTCATATCCAGCCAAACTAGGCTTCATAAGTGAAGGAGAAATAAAATCCTTTACAGACCAGCAATTGCTGAGAGATTTCATCACCACCAGACCTGACTTACAAGAGCTCCTGAAGGAAGCACTACACATGAAAAGGAACAACCAGTACCAGCCACTGCAAAAGTGTACCAGATGGTAAAGACCAATGACACTATAAAGAAACTGCATCAACTAATGGGCAAAACAACCAGCCAATAACAAAATGGCAGGATCAAATTCACATATAACAACATTAACATTAAATGTAAACAGCCTAAATGCCCCAATCAAAAGACATAAACTGGCAAACTGGATAAAAAGTTAAGACCCATCAGTGTGCTGTATTCAGGAGACCCACCTCACATGCAAAGATACACATACACTCAAAATAAAGGGATGGAAGAAGATTTACCAAACAAATGGAGAGCAAAAAAAAGCAGGGGTTGCAATCCTAGTCCCTCATAAAACAGACTTTAAACCAACAAGATCAAAAGAGACAAAGAAGGGCATTACATAATGGTAAAGGGATCAATGCAACAAGAAGAGCTAACTATCCTAAATATATATGCATCCAATACAGGAGCACCTAGATACATAAAGCAAGTTCTTAACAACCTACAAAGAGTCTTAGACTTCTGCACAATAAGAGTGGGAGACTTTAACACTCTACTGTCAATATTAGACAGATCAACGAGACAGAAAATTAACAAGGATAGCCAGGACTTGAACACAGATCTGGACCAAGCAGACCTAATAAATATCTACAGAACTCTCCACCTCAAATCCACAGAATATACATTCTTCTCAGCACCAGATCACACTTACTCTAAAATTGACCACATACTTGGAAGTAAATCACTCCTCAGCAAATGCAAAAGAACAGAAATTGTAACAAACAGGCTTTCAGACCACAGTGCAATCAAATTAGAACTCAGGATTAAGAAACTCAGTCAAAACTGCACTACTACATGGAAATAGAACAACCTACTTCTGAATGACTAGTTGGTAAATAACAAAATTATGGCAGAAATAAAGATGTTCTTCAAAACCAATGAGAATGAACATACAACATACCAGAATCTCTGGGACACATTTAAAACAGTGTCTAGAGGGAAATTTATAGCAATAAATGCCCACATGAGAAGTGAGGAAAGATCTAAAATCGACACCCTATCATCAAAATTGAAAGAGCTAGAGGAGCAAGATCAAAAAAACTCAAAACGAGCAGAAGACAAGAAACAACTAGGATCAGAGCAGAACTGAAGGAGACAGAGACACACACAAAAAAAACCTTCAAAAAATCAATAAATCCAGAAGCTGATTTTTCCGAAAAGATCAACAAAATAGACCACTAGCCAGATTAATAAAAAAGAAAAGAGAGAAGAATCAAATAGATGCAATAAAAAACGACAAAGGGGATATCACCACTGATTCCACAGAAATACAAACCACCATCAGAGATTACTACAAACTCTATGTACATAAACCAGTAAATCTAGAAGTAATGGATAAATTCCTGGACACTAGCACCCTCCCAAGACTAAACCAGAAAGAAGTTGAAACCCTGAATAGACCAATAACAAGGTCTGAATTTGAGGCAGCAATTAATAGCCTACCAACCAAAAAAAGCCCAGAACGAGACAGATTAACAGCCAAATTCTACCAGAGGTACAAAGAGGAGCTGGTACCATTCCTTTTGAAACTATTCCAAACAATACAAAAAGAGGGAATCCTCCCTAACTCATTTTACGCGACCAACATCATCCTGATGCCAAAACCCAGCAGAGACACAACTAAAAAAGAAAACTTCAGGCCAATATCCATGATGAACATAGATGCAAAAATCTTCAATAAAATACTGGCAAACTGAATCCAACAGCACATCAAAAAGCTTATCCATCATGATCAAGTAGGCTTCATCCTGGGGATGCAAGGCTGGTTCAACATACACAAGTCTATAAACATAATCCATCACATAAACAGAACGAAAGACAAAAACTACATGATTATCTCAATAGGTGCAGAGAAGGCTTTCAACACAATTCAACAGCCCTTTATGCTAAAAACCCTCCATAAACTACGTAC
>CAUYLG010076116.1:0-15221 GCA_963573385.1 Cacajao melanocephalus | reverse complement strand
TCAAAACAAAACAAAACAAAACAAAACTGAAAAAATTGTTTCCACAATTCATTCCTATATTCTGGAAAAGAAAAACCATATTAATACCACATCCAAATGCTAGTATCATTAGATGTGAGTAGCAGGCACATAGACTGGTGTCCGGAGAGTCCCCAAACCTATTTTTAATTGTTAGACATGATAAACGTGAAAGACCAGATTTCCGGAATTAAACAACACTTGTTTAATTCTTCCCTGCACCAGCTGTTATACAGGTAGAAAGTGTTCAGAGTCTTGGTTTGGTTGACTTAATGCATGGAAAATAAAATGGACAAAGAGAATCATTTTTCTAACCTCTGCCTCTCCATACCAGACTTCCAAATCCAGGTCCGTGCCATTTCTGTCTGATGTCCCAAAGGAATCAAAGAAAACGTGCCCCAAATGGAACGTATGTTTCATCCCAGCTCTAATTCTCCTTCCGGTGTTTTTCTAATTTAATGACACTGTCATCTTTCCTTTCATGCCAGAAACTGGAGAGTCCCCTAGAGTCCTCTTCCCACATGCCACCTACCCACGCTGCACCAAGTCCAGCCTATCCGATCTCAGATAGACTTTTGTAATTAATCCCTTCCTCCAAACCTCCACTCTTGTGGCTTTAACTCAGCCTTCTGCCACCTCTCACTGGGCTACTGCAGTACTTTACTGGTTTTCTTGTTTAGTCTTTTCCCCATAAATTCCAGCCTGTAGCCTGTTACTGGATAATCATTCCATAAAATGCAAGTCTGATGCTGGGCATGGTGGCTCCCAGCACTTTGGGAGGCTGAGGAAGGAGGATGGCTTGAGGCCAGAAGTTCAAGACCAGCCTGGGCAACACAGGGAGAACCTAGTATTGTTAGATGTGACTAGCGGACACATCGACTGGTATTCAGAGATTCCTCAAACTTATTTTTAATTGTTAGACATAATAAAAGTGAAAGGTTAGATTCAAGTACAGGAACATGGACAGATCTTAAGAAGGAAAATCTCCTTTCTTCTAATCTCCTGTTCTCTTCAACAACATAAGAAAAATTAGTCAGGCATGGTGGTGTGTGCTGGTAATCCCAGCTACTCAGCAGGCTGAGGTGGGAGGATAGCTTGAGCCCAGGAGTTTGAGGTTACAGTGAGCTATGATCATACTCCAGCCTGAGTGACAGAGGGAGATTCTATCTCTAAAAACAAACAAATCCATGAAACACAAGTCTGGGCCGGGCACACAGTGCTTCACACCTGTCATCCCAGTACTTTGGGAGACCAAGGTGGGCGGATCACCTGAGGTCAGGCGTTTGAAACCAGCCTGGCCAAAATGACAAAACCCTGGTCTCTACTAAAAATTAAGAAACAAAACAAAAAAAGACATAAGTCTAAACAACTCACTTCTCTGGAAACCATGGCAAGGGAGGCGACGGCAAGGTTATAATGTTTGTCTGTGCTGCTGCAAACATTTCTTTCAATCTCCTGTTCTCGAGCTCCTCAAACTGACAGATTGAGTCTCTCCTCAATCAGCCCAGAAGCAGAGTGTATAATTTTATAATGCTCTGAGTGTGGGGAGTATAATCTTCAAGTCCTAACTCTGCTGGACTATTTACCACTTTGCCAACTTTTTTTTTTTCAGACAGGGTCTCAGCCCTGTCGCCCAGGTTCAATCATGGCTCACTGCAGCCTTGACCTCCCAGGCTCAGATGATCCTCCCATCTCAGCCTCCCAAGTAGCTGGGACCATAGGCATGCACCACCAGCCCGGCTAATTTTTTGTATTTTTAACAGAGATAAGGTTTTGCCATGTTGAGGCTGGTCTTGAACTCCTGGACTCAAGTGATCTGCCTACCCCTGCCCCTTAGACTGCTGGAATTACAGGCATGAGCCACCGTGTCTGGCCCACTTTGCCAGCTTAATGGCCAGTCTGGTTTCTGGTCCTCCTCAAAGACAAGACCAATGACTCATTTCACTGCCCTCTCCAGTGGAATGCACTCCACCTCTTCAGCGAGGCAAAGCGATACTGCTTGTCCCTTGCCTTTCTGGGGACGAGGTTCAATCGACCCCTTTGCATTGGATGTTCCAACAAGCAATTGGCTAGCAGTGGAAAGGGAAGCTCTGGCACAAATTAGTCACGGATTGGCAAACTTTCTGGGGAAAAAAAAAAAAAAAAAGCCCAGACAGAAATATTTTTGGCTTTGTAAGCCATATAGCGTCTGTTGCAGCAACTCACCCTGCTGTGGCAGGATGAAAGTGGCATGGACGATACACGAATGAACGTGGCTGTGTGCCAATAAAACTTTAATCACAAAACCAGGTGGTGGGCCAGATTTGGCCTACGGGACATCATGTGCCAACCCCCAAATTAGGTGTATGAGCTAAGATGCTGCGTCAACCTTGGATCAGTTGAGAATCTCGGACCTCTCCAGAGGTGATGGACAACCATGCTGAGAATGTGGGTTCTGGAGCCCAGCTGCCTTGGTTCAAATCTTGGCTTTAGTATTTGCTAGCCACTGGGCCTTTGGGGGAGTAACTTTGCATGATTATCTCATTAAAGCCTCACAGCAACCCTGTGAGACAAATCCGATATTCCAATTTAACAGAGGCATGGGTGCAGTGAAATTCAAGGTGCAGGAAACTTCCTATCAGCATGGGAACATGCCGAGTCACTCTCATCTTTTAAAAAAGGTGCCCTCCCTGGGTCTCCCTCCTCCCCCAGCCAAGCCCTCCCTCACATGTCCTCTTCACACCAAGCTTCTAGATAAAGCTGTCCACATCCTCCACCCATACCTTGTCATCTCACACTCACTCTGCAACCCTCTGCCACTGGCTCCTGCCCTTGGCTTTGAAACTGGTGACAGTTTTATCATGATGGTTTGTTGGAATACACATAGTTAAGGTCTACTGCATACCTAGGTGGTGTCCTTTATTTACATTGCCAGCCCAAGTTAGGGAAAAAGATAATCATGGTGCAGTCTGCCTCCCAGTAGAGGTGCTATTTGTAGGTTATCTGTGATTCAGTCCAGTGAACATCCCAACTCTACAACACCAATATCTGAGCCCTGTCCTCACCCAGATGAAGGCAGAGTTGTCCCTCTAGGGTGGAAAATTTCAAGATGAATCCTAAAGTGGCCATCATCAGGATTAAGGGATGCAGATTTTATCTTGAGAACTCTATCCACCAAGAGAGCAAAATAATACACTACTGGACATTTCCATTTTTTACCCTACACTCTTGCATCCCTGTGACCAGAATGATGTGAATCCAAGGCCATGCGACCTGTGGATCTGTAGGAGTAGATATTTCATCTGTTAGTTTTGCTGCCCAATGAGTGAAAGAGGCAGGATATGCCCCCCCTCAATGGCTTTAGCTCCAGGGTTCTGCTTCTACAGGAGCAGCTCTTCTTGCTGGGGAGACTCTCAAGGGCAGGAATGATCTCAACTGTCTCTGAGTGCTCAGTGCCTAGGACAGTGCCAGGCAGATGATAAGCTGCTTGAAAATGACTGCTGAACAAGTGAGTCCCCTCATGGGTCCCTGGGGAGACGACAGAGGCAGGTCGTTTATCATATTTAAAAGATCCAACATCTTTTCTTTGGAGCTTGGCTACTCTGGGGAACAGAATAAATAAGAATCCTGAAGACCCTGGCCACTGTTCAGAAAAAAGGGCCATGCTCCCAGCCGTGTGTGTGTCTCTCTGCCTTGTTTCTGTTCATTGAGTCATGATTCTAACAGTGCAAGAACATAGGAAGAATGCCAATTATAATACTTTTTTTGACAGCTGGGAAGACGCTCTCTGCCTGTCTCTTCAGCACACAGGCAGCACTTGCCTGAGTGCCAGCTCTCGTGATAACCAGTCCCTCTGAGAATCAGTTCTCTCTGTAGCTCCTACTCCTTGACCCAATGTGAATTTTTCCAGACTATTTTTAAAGTATCTAATCTGTTGTGAGTCACAGACTATGGAGCTGCTAGTTTACCATTTCTGGGCAGATAGCTTTAACATCAAGACCTTGTGAGGTTGTAACTTGATATTTAGAATGGCAGACAGGAATATAAAAACAAAGTGGAACATACAAAATCTTTCACTGTTCCTTAATGTCAAGGGGTTTGAGATATTTATAGATTTTTTAAATGCCTTTCTATCTTTGAAAGAAAAGGTAATTATTTCACATAATAACCTTGAAAGACTGGTCAGTGATTTTCTCCCAAACATTCATAATAGGAGAACTAGGGGTCTTGCAGATTGATGAATGGCAAAAGACATTCTTTTTTGAGATGAAGTTGCACTGTGTCACCCAGGCTGGAATGCAATGGCGTGGTCTTGGCTCACTGCAACCTCCACCTCCTGGGTTCAAGCAATTCCCCTGCCTCAGCCTCCCGAACAGCTGGGATTTCAGGCGCATGTCACCACACCCGGCTAATTTTTGTATTTTTAGTAGAGACGGGATTTCACCATTTTGGCCAGGCTGCTCTCGAACTCCTGACCTTGTGATCCGCCCACCTCAGCCTCCCAAGGTGTTGGGATTACAGGAGTGAGCCACCACGCCCAGCCAAGACAGTCCATTTTTAAAAACAACCCAAAGCTCCTGAGTTTATTATCCATTGCTCGGTTCACTGAGTTATGCCACCTCCCCTCACACCGGGTGAAACAAGTATGAGTTATCTACTGATCCATCACAAATCACCCAAAACTCAGTGGCTTAAGACACCATAATTTATTATTTGTTACGGACTGAATTTATGTGTTAGGTATTTCCCTAAAATTCATATACTGGATCTCTAACCTCCAATGTGACTGTATTTGGAGACAGAGCCTTTAAAGAGGTAATTAAGTTTAAGTGCGGCCATAGGGTTGGCCCTAGTCCACTAAAAGACTTGTGTGCTTATAAGAAGGGGAGGAGATGCCAAGGATAAGTGCATACAGAGAAATGGCCACATGAGAGCACAGTGGTGCCTCTGTAAGCCAACCAAGGAGAGAGGCCTCAGGAGAAACCAAACCTGCCAACACCTTGATCTTGGACTTCCAGCCATCAGAACTGTGACATATCAACTTGTGTTGTTAAGCCACCCAGTCTGTGGTATTCTGCCCCAGTGAATGAATACAGTATCTCTTGTGGTTTCCACGGGTCAAGAATTCATGACCGGTTCCATTGGGCAGTCCTGGTTCACAGTCTTTCATGAGGTCTCTCGGTAGGGTATGGCTGGGGCTGCCTAATCTGAAGGCTTGACTGGGGCTAGATGATCCACTTCTGTGGTATGCCCTCCCACGGCTGGCAAGCTGGTGATGGCTGTTGGCAGGGGGCCTTAGTTCCTCCCTGCCTGGGCCTAATGAAACTTCCTCATTCAGTCCTAACCAGCCATCCTGCAGCCTTCCCTTCAGTTTAGTTATATAATAAATATGTAATGAGAAGAAATAGGACAGCCTTTATTTTCTCCTGTCAGGATTTTGGTATCATAAATTTAAAAATTAAAGGGAGAAAAATTCCACATATTTTCCATGGTGCACTACCCAGATCCCCTTTCAGAAATGAAGGGTATTTCCCCAGCTGTTGAGAATCCTGCCAACCAACAACCTTCAACTATTAGCCAGGATTGCCCTTGGCTGAAGGGAGTTGCCCTGTCCAAGGTCAGCCCCCTGCCCAGGACAGCTGTCATCTACTGACTGGCTGGTGTCAGGGTAGAAAGGTCTGGTTTCTGTGCACCAACCTGGGACAACTCTGATGAGTCGCCCCAGCCTGGCCCTCCCTGTGGGTTAGTCTAAGCCTTTGTTGAGACTGCAATGCATCACCACCTCACCCTCCACCCAATCTTCCTGCCTTCCCTTCTCCCACAGGTGTCAATCCTGAGAGCACTTCCTGATAAACATCCTGCACACCAATCTCTTCCTACAGTCTATATCTCAGGGGATGCAAATTCTAACAATCAACTTTACAGGAAGATTATTCTCAGAGCTGTCAACCGTCTAAATATAGCCAAATGAACCTCCAGATTCTATCTAGTACATCACGTGTTCAACTGCAGACCTAGCTGTCGAAACCAAGTGATAAGGTAGATTGTCTTGGTAGAAATAGAGGAGTGCCCAATCCTTCACTTCTTCCTGTATCCACTCCCGCTGTAATGCGACTATCACTTCTGCCTCATTTTGTTGGCCAAAGCAAATTATAAGGCCAACCCAGATCTGGGGAGGAGGAAACAGATTCTACCTTGGAGAGCAGGAGCTAGAGTGTGCCTGTTCTGAGCCCAGGCCTCAAGGGACCTTGGCTGTCTTGGAACCCTGTCACAACCATTTGTGAGACCATGTGGAATTGAGACAAGCTAGTTGTTCCTGTTGAGGTCACTCTGGTCCAGCCAGTCCCCAAGTAACCTGGTAGGTGACCAAAGATGTAGTATGAATAGGCACAGTTGAGACCAGAAGAATGCCCAACCCAAACTGCTGACCCGCAGAATTGTGAGTTAAGTAGATGGCGGTTGTGTTAAGTTTTGGGGAGGTAATTGCTAGGCAGCAAGAGAAAACCTGATGTAGTACGGGCTATGGTTTGGATGTGGTTTGTTCCTTTCAAAATCCATGTTGCAATTTGATTCCCCAATGTGGCAATGTTGAGAGGTGGGGTCCAGGGGGAGGTGTTTAGGCCTTGGGTCAGATCCCTCATGAAAAGATTAATACCCTGCTGCAGGGGTGAGTTCGTATTCTCACAGAATGAATTAGTTCCCTTGAGAGCAGGTTCTTAAAAAGTGCCTGTTGGCTGGGCACAGGGGCTCATGCCTATTATCCCAGCACTTTGGGAGGCCAAGGCAGGCAGATCACAAGGTCAGGAGATCGAGACCACCCTGGCCATGGTGAAACCCCGTCTCTACTAAAATACAAAAAATTAGCCAGGTGTGGTGCTGCACGCCTGTAGTCCCAGCTACTGAGGAGGCTCAGGCAGGGGAATCGCTTGAATCCGGGAGACAGAGGTTGCAGTGAGCCAAGATCGTGCCACTGCACTCCAACCTGGCAACAGAGCAAGACTCTGTCTCAAAAAAAAAAAGAAGTGACTGTCTTCCTCAGTTTTTCTCTCTTGCCAGGTAATTTCTTTGCACATGTCTACTCCCTTTCTGCTTTCCATGAGTGGAAGAGGCATGAGGCCTTCCAGATGCAGCTGCTCCATCTTGAGCTTTCCAGCCACCAGAATCACGAGTCAATTAAATCTCTTTTCTTTATAAATTACCCAGCCTCAGGTATACGGTTACAGCAACATTAAACAGACTAAGACAGTACCCAGATCTGCTGGACACATGAATCAGCTGGCAAAAGAAGAGCATGGAGAATTCAGACTGTAGGAGATGCCCTGGATTCATTTTAACGGGCTCTGGTGCACCCACTGCTGCAGGGGCTGCTGCTGATTGTGCACCCTTTTCAGCAGGATTGTTCCTGGGTGACAGAAGCCATCTCAGCTGGAAATGCATCTTCCTTGTCCTGGGACATCCTATAACTACAGGCTGTCTTGTGTGAGGGCACAAAAGTCCAGCTGTCTTGCCTCAAGGTAGGACAAATTCTGGTGCAATTTGCAACACAGATCCCCTCTCCTGTCATCAGGCTGAAAGTGATCTCATCTGAAACCACATCTTTGCTCGGCTCCTTCTTCTCTCTCACCCTCTTATAGGTTCCTTCTGAGAGCACTCCCTTAATAAACAAACTTGCTCCTGAAACCCCAAAGGTTTTCAGACTCTGGAGCTCAGACTCTGCTTCCAATAACTCAAAAGTGAATTCCTAGGAGAAAAAGCAGGGAGAATGGGAGCAACTGCGGTGGAAGGACACTGGAAAAGCACCGATCACCCTAACGCCTTTGCAGTAGAAGTTTTCAAATCAATAGAAGATGACTCTCCCATTGGTCCAAGACAAACATCTCCACTGCAAGCATCTGATGTGCCCCCACCGCCTATAAGGAAACACTCCTTTTCTTTGTAAGACCAGGCATGACACTTTCTTTTCCGCCTATCTTTAATTTCTCCCTCCACTCACTGCTTCCCCAGTAGGGTTTGAGTCTATTCCTCTTTGTAGGACGATGCCATCACCTCCATTCTTCTAGTCACAGCCCCTGTCCTCTCCCTCACATCAGGATACTTGAGCTATCTACTCTAGAGGTCACCATTTCTTTATCCCTTAGTCATCAACCCACATTATATTGCTTCTGCTGTTGACCCTGTCACTGACAGTATCCTTGCTGAAGTCACAACGACCTTGGTCCTATGTCCCGCAGCCAGTTGGCTGCATGTGATGTCACTGACCACTTTCTCTTAGTGCATGAAACATGATGATACACGTTCCCTTTGCTTCTGTGATGCTATTTCCGCTTGGTTTTCTGCCTACTTTCCAGGCGATTCAGAATCCTTTTCTTTTGATTGTCCCTTAGATGTCCACATGTTTTCTGGTTCTCTTTTCACCTGCCATACATTTCTATGGATTATTTCACCTACTATTCCAGCACCAATTGCCACTTATATTTGAATGAATTTCAAATTGAAGTTCCTGCTCCAGACTCAATATCCACTTGCCCTTTGGGCACCTCCACTGAAATGTGCCACAGGCGCCTTATTGGACTACCACCACCTGCGCACACACCTGCACATGTGCTTGCATGCATACACACCTGCATATACACACACACCTGTGCACACACCTGCACATCCACCTGTGCACACGCTTGCATGCATACACACTGCATGCACACACCTGCATGCGCACACACCTGCATGCACATCTGAATGCACACACACCTGCATGCAGACACACCTATGCACACCTGCATGCACACACACCTTCATCCACGTACACTGCATGCACACACACCTGCGTGCACACACACTTGCATCCACACACACTACATGCACAGACACCTGCATCCACACACCTGCATGCACACACACCTGCATGCACACACACACTGCATCCATACACACCTGTGCACACATACCTGCATGCACACACCTGCATGCACACACACCTATGCACACACCTGCATCCACGCACACCTGTGCACACATGGCATACACACTTCCATCCACACACATCTGCATGTGCACACACCTGCATCCACACACCTGCATGCACACACACACTGCATCCATACACACCTGTGCACACACACCTGCACACATGCCCACACACACCCACACACGCACTCACATATACACCCTGCTCCTCTTCCCCCTCTGTTCCCTACCCCCACAGCTGGAACTAATCCTCCATCACTTTCTCAAGGCAAACCCTTTGGAATCACCCTTGATTTGTCTCCTTCCCCTTCAATTAATCAACCACTACATTCCAAATTCCTTTCAATTTTACTTCCAAAATAGCCCTTTACTTTTAAACATGATTCCACGTCTTTCTACCTTCAGCTGCCACGAGGCCTAGACTATTTCACACTGCATCTTGTCTGGGCTCCTGTTCTAACCACATCCAACCTAATTTCCATACCCAGTCAGGGGATCATCTTAAAATGCAAAACTGATTATTGCTCTTCCCTGCTGAAAACAATTTTGACTTCCTCTGGAATCAGCTCTTCCACTTACCACGATAGGATGGGCTTTCCTCCCGCAGTATCAGAATGGGCTCTATCACACTCCATTGTAATGAATTACCTGTCTGTTCTCCCCAAAGAAACAAAAGCTCCTTCCTTTGTTTAATTACTACATATTCATTGACACCTTCCCGTGCACAATGCACGGAGCTGTTAATCAAGTGGTAAATAAAGCAAACTCTGTCCTTGTCCCATTAATAGGATTCATACATTTGTCATCCTATTACCCATGCTAGCACAGTTTTAGGCACACAAGTTGCTTAATAAGCATTTGCTGAATAAATACATAATAAAATGAGTGCTGTTGGCTGCATGCGGTGGCTCATGCCTATAATCCCAGCACTTTGGGAGACCAAGGTGGGCAGATTCACCTGAGATCAGGAGTTTGAGACCAGCCTGGCCAACATGGCAAAATTCCATCTCAACTAAAAATACAAAAATGAGCCAGGTGTGGTGATGCATGCCTGTAATCCCAGCTACTTGGGAGGCTGAGGCAGGAGAATTGCTTGAACCCAGGAGGCAGAGGTTGCTGTGAGCCGAGATTGCGCCACTGCACTCCAGCCTGGGTGACAGAGCAAGACTTTGTCTCAAAAAAAGAGTACTATCTTCTAAAGACGAATTATCTCCATTCCTTTCCCGATTTTAGAATGAAATTCACGGGAAAAGATTTTATTAAAATGATCTTCATGGTCAATGTTTATAGAAAGTGTCTTTTTATTCCAAAAAGCAGAGATATATCTAAATATTTCCAGACCCATCAAAAGTCCTTAAGTAACTCACATTCCTCCATGGAGATTATCCTGGTAGTGGAATTAACAGAATCAGCCAAGCTCCTAAGGAACTTAGCACATAAATTAAAGATACTCAATAAAATCCAATTATAAAGGAGCAAATTTCTATGAACTTGAAACTACCACCCACCCCGCTGCCAGAACATAATGATATGTTCTCTGCATGCCAAACACATCGTCTCCCAAAAGATAACAACTGTTTTGGGTTGAATTGTGTCCTCTAAAAAGAGGTAGCCGTTCTAAGCCCTGGTACCTGTGACTGCCGGCTTATTTGGAGGCAGGGTCTTTGCTGAGTAATCAGGTTAACCTGCTGTCAGGACGCTGAAAGCAGAAAGAGCATGAGTCAAACCCCGGCCACAGAGGCTGTGAACAGTGCAGGCAGGTGAAGGCAGCCCTTGCAGGCCTGAAACTTACAAGTGGGGCAAAGGGCTTGCTTACTGTCAGGTAACCAAAGGGGACATCCTCTTCCACTCTTTGAAACACATCCTTTCAAAATGTAAATGGGGAGCCTGGGGCCATCAGTCTGATTTTCAGAAGCTCAAATTACAGAAAAATTGGAATCTTGACCAGATCATTCCTCTTTTTCTTTTACTGTGGTAAAATGCCTATTACATAAAAGTTGTCATTTGAACTATTTTTTTTTTTTTTGAGATGGAGTTTCACTCTTGTTGCCCAGGCTGGAGTGCAGTGGCACGATCTTGGCTCACCACAACCTCTACCTACCAGGTTCAAGTGATTCTCCTGCCTCAGCCTCCTGAGTAGCTGGGATTACAGGCATGCACCACGATGCCTGGCTACTTTTTTGTATTTTTAGTAGAGACAGGGTTTCTCCATGTTGGGCAGGCTGGTCTTGAACGCCTGACCTCAGGTGATCCGCCCACCTTGGCCTCCCAAAGTGCTGGGATTACAGGTGTGAGCCAGCACCCCGGCCTTGTTTGAACTATTTTTCAGCGTGCAGTTGAGCGTCAGTAAGTACACTGATACTGTTGTATAGCCATCACTGACATCCATTTCGAGAACTTTTTCATTTTTTCAAACTGAAATTCTGACTCCGTAAAACACTAACTCCTCTTTTCCCCTCCCCCAGCTCCTGGCACCCACCATTGTACCTTCTGTCTCTATTTGATGACTCTAGGGACTCCTCTAAGTGGCACAATGTCCTGTGGTACCTGGCTTATTTCACTCAGCACGAGGTCCTCAGGGCCCCTCCGTGTCACTGCCTGTGTCCGGACTCCCTTCCTTTTTAAGGCTGGGTGCTGTTCCACAGTCTGTATACGCCACATTTGTTTATCCATTCATGACATTTGGGTTGTTGTTGAAATCTCACTTGACTGCACACTCCTGCTGCCAGCTGCATGCTGGGAATAGGCCCATGCTCCGGGTCATTCGCTGAGTATGGGACACAGCTGAGCACACTCACTCCCTCTCTGGCCCCAGGACACTCCCTCTCTGAGCACCATAGCAAGCCTGGAAGGACCTACACTTGTCGGCCTTGACCAAGGGCTGCCTGGTTGTGTGGAGTATAAACAGCTGGGTTGTAAAGAGTTAAGAACATCACTTTCCTGCTATACTCGTGGGGAAGAAACTGACAGCGAACCCGGAGCACTCCCTGGATCCTCTTTTATTTAAACCGGGAAGGCTCGGGGCTTGTCCCCAGCACAAAGCTGCTGCGTGAAACATCAAGGACTCATGGAAGAACCTGCGTCTGCGTCTGCGTCTGCCACCATCACGTCAAATGATCTAAAACAAATCGTGGTTTTCTCGTCAAACCACTCTCTCTTCTTAAATGGGGTTATTCTAATCAATGGTCACTAGTCAAAGCCTAATTTTCTTTTCCAGAAGGTTCTCCCTTCCCTCTCCCCTAATGTAAACACTGACAGTACTCCAGGCTCAGCTCAGCTGGTGACACACTTTGAAGCCGTCATCATCCTTATCTGACCAGCAGCAGTTTTCCCGTTTCTCCCTCCTGTAGGGCCGCCTGTGCCACTCATTATCCCAGCCAAACCACTTTCCCCGTTTACTGAGCTGTTTCACCCCAGTACCGTGCAGTTCCCGATCAGATTGTAACCTCTAGAAGGCAGGAACAATACCTTGCAGTTCAGCCTTTGTCACCTAAGACAATACTTTGCTACACCCATGTTTAATAAAATAATTGAATGAACAAGAAGAATAGGAATGGCACGTTCTGCGCATGGCAACACATCTTCTCCTAAAGGAAAACAACTGCTACAGATTGAACTGTGTCCCCTAAAGAGAGAGGTTGAAGTTCCAAGCCCCAGTACCTGTGAATGTGACCTCTGGAAATAGGGTCTGTGCAGATATAATCAGGTTAAGATGATAGGGGTGGGCCCTCATCCAATACAGCTTGTGTTCTTTTTTTTTTTTTTTTTTTTTTTTGAGACAGAGTCTTGCTCTGTCACCAGGCTGGAGTGCAGTGGCGCGATCTCGGCTCACTGCAACCTCCGCCTCCCGGGTTCCAGCGATTCTCGTGCCTCAGCCTCCTGAGTAGCTGAGACTACAGGCACAAGCCACCATGGCTGGCTAATTTTTTGTAGTTTTAGTAGAGACAGGGTTTTACCATGTTGGCCAGGCTGGCTGGTCCACCTGCCTCGGCCTTCCAAAGTGCTGGGATTACACGCGTGAGCCACTGCACACGGCCAGACTCTAAATCTTAAACCTCTAGAATAACACGTCTGTCTGTTTTACGTTTTTTGTTGCTTTAGCTAAGACATTTTATGAATACTGTAGTATCCCAATCAAGGTAAATTCAAATAAAGCTTTCAAGGAATGATTTTTAAGAAAAAGCCCAGGGGGAAAAAAAAACCTCCTCCTGGTCGCCTGGTCATGTTCCAGATGTTATCATTTTTCTTTTCTTTTCTTTTCTTTTCTTTTTTTTTTGGGACAGTCTGCTTTGTTGCCCAGGGGTTAGAGTGCAGTGTCACGATCTCGGCTCACTGCAGCGTCTGCCTCTTGGGTTCAAGCAATTCTTGTGCCTCAGCCTCCTGAGTAGCTGGGATTACAGGTGCACGCCACCACACTCAGATAATTTTCATAGTTTTGGTAGAGACTAAACATGGCATTTTGCCATGTTGGCCAGGCTGGTCTTGAACTCCTGGCCTCAAGTGATCTGCCTGCCTTGGCATCCCAAAGTGCTGGGGCTACAGGCGTGAGCCACCACACCCAGCCATTTTTCGCTTATTTCCACTTGCTATTGTGCCCTCATATTTCTCCCTCAGCCTGTGATTTGTGATACAATATCCCGAAGACGCTGGGAGCACACAGCCTTGGTGTCGGCTGTGGACAGACGAAGCGGCTTGGGACAATAACCGCTCTGCCCTCCCTCAGCCACCCGGCAGCCCCACCCACAGAGGGGCCCAGACTTACGGCTTTGGAGGGAGCATAGTGTGTCGGTGATGCCAGTGGAGGCCTGGTTGGGCTCTGGAAGGGAGACGGGCAGAACCTCTGACCTGTGTCCGGAGGGGAAGAGGAGGCATAGATGCGATTCTCTAACCGTTCAGGCTCGTGCTTATAGGTCTCGAGGGGAAATGTGTGCTGCTTGGTCACTTGTGTGGGTGTTGACGGAGAGGAGGAGAGGCCGGAGGCTGCAGAGGAAACACCAAGGGGTGGTTAGAGGTCCAGCCTTCAGGAGGGGACACCAGGAGTGGTCAGAGGTCTGGCCTCCAGGAAGGGATATCGGGGGTGGTTAGAGGTCCGGCCTCCAGGAAGGGACATCAGGGGCAGTTAGAGGTCCGGCCTCCAGGAAGGGACATCAGGGGTGGTTAGAGGTCCGGCCTCCAGGAGGGGACACCAGGGGCGGTTAGAAGTCCGGCCTCCAGGAGGGGACTCCAGGGGGTCATCAGAGGTCTGGCCTCCAGGAAGGGACATCAGGTGGTTACAGGTCCGGCCATGGCAGAGGGAGACTCACCATTCCCAGTGCCCAAAACCTCAAATGGCAAGAGGCTCAATTATTCTGGTTATTGAGGAAAAGCTTTAAAAACTGACTTCTAGTCTCTTAGAATCAGCTGTGTCCAGAAATGCCTCACTATCCACCCTCAGTTGTGGGCAGTGTCCCCTCATAGGGAAGTGAGTGCTCACACAGTCCTGAGTTATCTGGTGAATTTTACACACAGTCCAGATGCTGTTTCCCTCCATTCAGCCAAATATTGTTTGATCACCTCTCCTTCCTTCCCCAGCATGGTGCCAATAGAAAACTCAGTGGTGCCATACTTTTTGAGGTAAGACATGGAGAAGTTCACAAAGTGTGCAGTGGAGACACAGGCCAATGTTGCAAAAGCCACAGGACCATGTACCTGGAGTGGGATGTGTGGGATGGGTGGGATGGGATGGGATGGGACGGGACGGGATGGATGGGACGGGATGGGATGGGAAGGGACAGGATGTGATGGGCTGGGAAGGGACGGGATGGGATGGGATGGATGGGACGGATGGGATGGATGAGATGGGATGGGATGGGATGGGATGGGATGGGATGGGATGGATGGGATGGGATGGGATGGATGAGATGGGATGGGATGGGACGGGACGGATGAGATGGGATGGGATGGGATGGATGAGATGGGATGGGATGGGATGGGATGGGATGGGATGGGATGGGATGGGATGGGATGGGATGGATGAGGTGGGATGGGATGGGATGGATGAGATGGGATGGGATGGGATGGATGAGATGGGATGGGATGGGATGGGATGGGATGGGATGGGATGGGATGGGATGGATGAGATGGGATGGGATGGGATGGGATGGATGAGATGGGATGGGATGGGATGGGATGGGATGGGATGGGATGGGATGGGATGGGATGGATGAGATGGGACGGGACGGGACGGGACGGGACGGGACAGGACGGGACGGGATGGTTGG
>CAUYLG010076115.1:0-20495 GCA_963573385.1 Cacajao melanocephalus | reverse complement strand
CCTCTTTAGTACCTACATAACTGGAACTTTGTGAAGACTTTCATTGACTTCAAAAAACCTGTTAATGAAGCCTGAGAAGCTACCAGAAACTTTCTGAAGAATCCGCAGCCACACCACTGTCGACCTGCCCAATTTCATCTGATCTCGGAAGCTAAGCAGCATCGGGCCTCTTTAGTACATACATAGCAGGAACTTTGTGAATACTATCATTGAGATCAAGAAGACCAGAAGCTACCAGAAACTCTGTCGGTAACCTAGAGCCGTACCAGCCGGAATGCACCCAATCTCGTTTGGTCTCTGAAGTTAGGCGGGGTCTCGCCTCTTTAGTACCTACATAACAGGAACTTTGTGAAGACTTTCATTGACTTCAAAAAACCTGTTAATGAAGCCTGCGAAGCTACCAGAAACTTTGTGAGGAATCCGTAGCCACACCACCCACAACGTTCCCAATTTCTTCCGATCTCGGAACCCAAGCAGCTAAGCAGAGTCAGGACTCTTTAGCACATACATAACAGCAACTTTGAGAACACCATCATTGAGTTAAAGCAGCCAAGAAGCTAACAGAAACTCTGTGAGCAATTTACAGCCATACCAGCCTGAAAGTACCCAATCTCATTTGGTCTCTGAAGTTAGGCGGGGTCTCGCCTCTTTAGTACCTACATAACTGGAAGTTTGTGAAGACTTTCATTGACTTCAAAAAACCTGTTAATGAATCTTGAGAAGCTACCAGAAAGTTTGTGAGGAATCCACAGCCACACCACTGTCGACCTGCTCAATTTCATCCGATCTCGGAAGCTAAGCAGCTAAGCAGCTTCGGTCCTCTTTAGTACATACATAACAGGAAATTTGTGAATACTATCATTGAGTTCAAGAAGCCAAGAAGCTACCGGAAACTTTGTGAGTAATTTACAGCCGTACCAGCCTGCACGTGCCCAATCTCGTTTGGTATCCGAAGTTAGGCAGTGTCCGCCCTGCTGTGTAATTGGATCCGTGAAACTTCGGAAATACTATCTTTCAGGTTACGCTCGTATATGCGAAGCAGTCAATGGCCCAGCAATTCTGCTAGGGCCATCTCTATTTCCTCTTTGAGATATGGTTTTGGGTCAGAAGAAGGCTTGGTTTCAAACACTCTCTGCTAGCTCCGGACAGATTCCAAGTAGCTGTTCTACAATTACATTTCCCAAGATAATGGCAGGAGCAGCGGCAAACCAGATGCTGCTCCGTGGGCAGAAGCTGAAAACACAAGGAGGCGTGCGGCAAGGGTCTCGTCTCCCAGGTGTTTTGGTCCGGGACGTTCACTCAGGAACTGATGCTCCAGATGAAGAAGGTTGTCTCCTGTAATCCTGTAGTGCTGGATGAATCCAAAGCCTTTGTTTGCCACAACATGATGATAGATCTGGAACAGGCCAATGAGAGGGCGCGTGAGGTACTCAAGAAAATCTGGGGTTCTGCCCAAAGGATGGACTCCAGGTGAAAGTACTTACAGGGGAAGATGGCCAAGTTTCCAGTGCAGGGCTGCCCACTGATGACACCAGGATCTGGCTGAGCAGCAGAACATCATTGGCTCCAGTTGTCCTCATCTATTCTCACAGCCTCAAACGAGCTCACTCGAAGCTTATGCCTGGAAGCAGGACTGAGAACATACACGGTATGTATTATCAAGGAGCTTGAAGGTACTGTAGCACTAAAACAAAATAATAAAATAAAATAGTAACTACAACCCTTCTTTGGCTAAGCATCTGTGTTTCATACTTATACACACACAAGTGTACAAGTATAATGATGAGCACTAGAGTGCTCCTAGGAGCTCCAGTTTCTGATTTCTTTGGCTAGTACTGTATAAAAAAACAGAAGTGTGTTTTATTGATTTTAGTGACAGAAAAGTCTGGAATGATGTTTGTTTTCCTCATTTTTTCATTCTAGAACACAGAATGTAAAGGGGTCTCACCTCCACTGCCCCACACAGAGAGAGAGAGTCATCGGAGGCATTGGCTTTTTCTCCAAGAAGGTACAGATACTTCAGAGTTGGGAAATTCTAAATCAAAAGTAAGACTTAGCTTCTAGGATAAATACTTCTGATGAAAAATCCACTGAGTAGAATACTCCTAAACCAGACATATGCTTAGGATTCATGCTGAGGTATCAGTTGGTTTCCCCTTCTTTTTAAAATACGTCCAGTTGTTACCCAGTTAAAATGAAGAAACCACTGTCTCTAGAAGAAAGCTTGCTTTGCACTATCAGTGAATCGCTATTGAGTTTGAATACCTAAGTTATACGTTAGTCTTTAGCGGGTTTTAAATAGTTTTTCTGACCCTTTTGAAAAATAACTCCGTAACTGCTTCTTGTTGTGTGAGACATGCTACTTTATATACTGTTTTGGTTTTCTATTTGCAGACATGATTGATGTGTTACACCAAAATAAAGTATTTTTATGTTTGTAAGGTGTAATTTTTAGGTTCACTAAGAATATATTTTATTTAATAAGTTAAAATCCTTTTCGTACACTACTAAGTGCAAAAACTCCTTTCCAAACAAAAGAGAACTACCTTAACATTCCCAGTCTCTGCTTTCCTGTCTATACAATATACTGAGTTCAGTATGGTGTCCACGAGTGCCCTGTGTGGATAGACACGTGCATTCCTTCCAGGAGAGCGTACTGACTCCAGACTCCAGACGCCTATTATTAGTTAGGCTTCTGAGTTTGCAATCATATTGAAACTATGAAGAGCGAAATAAAAGCAAAACCTTATTTTTGCACAGTTTTGAAGTATATACTTAGAACTGATCTCCTCCCTTGCCACGTGGAGAGACGTACCATCTGTAAATCTGCCTTTACCTTAGGTTGATTGGTACAGTGGTTTTGCATTCATTAGTTTGAACTGTATATAAACTGTACATTCTGTAAAGTTCTGTAGAATAAATATTCAGCTGTGAAAACTGGTAATTAAAACTAATATTTGTTACACATGCACACACACAAAGGTATTCCTCAATGAGCATGACGAGAAGTCCCTCTTTCAGATAGGTGCCTCTGTAGTAGAACTTGGTTTCCTGGATGTAATCACATGGCCAGTTCTGGGCCCCTAACTTGCTTGGGATGCTTCTGCTACATTTTCAAATGACTTCAGTTAGTGGTTCCCATAGATGAAATATTTGCCAGACAAGACGTTGTTACATATCTGTGGCTTTTATATTTATTAAACAATTGCTTCCTCTTGCCAAGGTAATAGCCTCCAATCTCCCCACTTTTTCAAAACATTATTGACAATTCTTCTACCATATGTTGACACTATGTTTCAATTCTTGTATCATTTATTTCCTAGGGCACAATTGGTTCTGCTATAACAATCTCCAGGGTAAGGATTCAATTGCACAAGGTTACGTGACCTTGCAAATGAAGGGGGGAGAGAGAGAGAGAGAGAGAGAGAGAGAGAGAGAGAGAGAAACTACAAATGGGAGGCCTTAATTCTAGCCATTAAAAATGCTGGTTCTAAAAATCTACCACATGGTCAGAACCCAGCTTTTCACGTGTGCTCATATTCATACAGAAAAGACATGTTTTGTTTTGTTTCCTAATGAATTCATGGCAAATACTGTCAGTTGTGAAATACAAGATGGGGAACTCTCTGAAAATGTAGCTGGGGGAAAAATGATGCAACTAGGTGGAGAAATAGCTGCCTTGAAAAACAAGTTTCCTTGAGTTGTCAGAACACTAAAGGAGAGAAGAGGTTCCCTTGTATGTCTTCCCCAACTCTGTGTTTATTTTCTGATCCAAACTGATTCCTGTTCAAATACGCATGCCAACATTTCATTTTTGACAAACGCTACTCCAAGTATTCATTAGCATCTTATCCACTGTCTCTGAAATAATCTACGGTGACCTGAATAGCTGTGGAATGACAGGAGAAAGATTGCAAGGAGGAGACATGCATGCGAGTCCCCAAGGGAAAGGCACAGCTTGCTGGCTCCATGGTAAGGGGTGGGTACCTGGCTTCAGCCCCTCAGCAGAGAGGGCAGGACTGAGTGGAGCAAGCGGCTCACAGAAAATGCATTAACCCATTGAAATGTCACCAGAATTAAATTAAAATATCACCAAAGAAGCTCATGGGGTGAGAAATTGTCATGTGATTTTAAAAATAATTATTATTAAATCCAACTAAAGCATGCACAGAATTGAATCAAAGGTACTAGCAATCCTTCTTTCATCTTTCCTCAGCCCCATCCTCCACCCCAAGAGCAAGAACTTTCTACTCCATTCTGTTCCTTCTAAAATTTTCCTCTATATTTCTAAACAATTTGCATGTACTGTTATTTCTCAATTTATTAATTTTAAACATTTTATCAACTTCTGTTATGATACTGGAGGGTTTTTCCAGCCTAACCACCCCAGTTTGCCTTGCCCTGTCCCCTCAGTTTAGATACTATGAGTATAAAAAAAATTAATAGAATTAATAGTTGTTTTTTTTTTTAGAAGGGGTCTCGCTCTGCTGCCCAGGCTGCAGTATAGTGGCACAATCATGGCTCACTGCAGCTTCAACCTCCTGCGCTCAAGTGATCCTCCCACCTCAGCCTCCCAAGTAGCTAGGACTAAAGGCACCCTCCACCACATCCAGCTAATTTTTAAACCTTTGTAGAGAAGGGGTCTCACTTTGTTGCCCAATCTGGTCTCGAACTCCTGTCCTCCAGCAATCCTCCCACCTAGGCCTCCCAAAGCACTAGGATTACAGGCATGACCCACCACACCTGGCCCCTAATAGAGTCTTTCTATTATTATGGCTTCATATGCTCTCTGTTGATCCACGTGGCAAACTGTGACTGCATTTCCTTTCTTGTACAACTCTGAGTATTTTCTGGGATTAATAACTGTCTCATGTAATTGCTTAGTTTTCTAGAGATGTTCTCTGATTTTTCTCCAAATACTTTCCAATGCCTCGTGATACTTTCCTCAAATGCTCACACACATTAAATAACCTCACTCGCCCATGTCTCCACCCAAACACTGCACTGAGAGCCATGTGTCCTCCTGCTCTGCAATGTACCAGTTTGGCTTTAAATCCAGCATGCCGCTAGTGTCCTGAAATACCCCAATCTCTTTCCAGCATGGGATCTTATCTCCTGGTTTCCTTGTCTTCCTCCATTCTTGGTTTACTACTTCGTGCTGCTGAAATATATTCTCCAGTAGCTCCTGCAGAGACATACATAGGAGAGATATATTTTTCATCTTTGAACATTTAACGACCTGCTAACTTTGCCCTCATCACTCTGCCTGAGTGAGTGCTCTCTGCACTGCACCCTCCTCAGAAATTTAGCATTGCTCCACTTCCCTCGCAGTATTAGCCCTAAGAAACCTGCCACCTTTGAACTGTCAGATATGACCTGTTTATCTCTGTAGAAACTTTTAGCCTAGTGCTGACCAAAGTCAGTCTAATTTTCTTTCTTTTTTTTAACTTAAAAATTTTCCTTAATTTCCAATTTTCCCAACGTGTGTATGTGTGTGTGTGTTTGTGTGTGTGTGTTTTATGTGTGTGAGGCAGGGTCTCACTGCAGCCTCCACCTCCTGGGCTCAAGTGATCCTCCCACCTCAGCCTCCTGGATAGTGGGGACTACAGGTGCATGCCACCACTTTTAGCTAACTAAAATATATGTTTTTTTTGAAGAGTGTTGCTATGTTACCCAGGCTGGTCTGAAACTCCTGGGCTCAAGTGATCCTCCCCACTCAGCCTCCTAAAGTGCTGAGATTATGGTCATGGGCCACCGCACCTGCCCTCAACTTTCCAATAGACATAATTTAAATGGTAAAAAGAAAGAAGTGGGATTAGTTTTAATAATATATTTTATTTAATCCAGTATATCAAAAAAATGCTATCATTTCAAGCCGTAATCAACATGAAAATTACTGGTGAGACGTTTTACCATGTCTTTGATATCATGAGTGTATTTTACACTCACGCACATCTCAGTGGGGACCTGTCATGTGCTCAGAACTCCACAGCCACTGGAGCTAACGGCCGCTGCATGACTGTGTAGTTCTAGAGCCTTCTGTGCATCCCTGGCATTCTGGGGTCCTCACAGTGGTCCTCACTGGCATTTATTCTCTGTGCATGCACTTGCACTGTGGCCCTCAAGAATCTTTCCAGAATCACGCCTCCTGTGCCGTCATTGCTAAAGTCCTCCTCTGGGGCCAGAGGTCCTCCTGGAGAGGCCATGGCTTCTGAATGCCATGAGCATTTGGGGTTCCCGCACACCTTGTTGCACCTAAAGCCATGAGAGTCCTGGCGCTCAAACTTAAGGACTGCAGCTGGCCAACCTTCCCAGCAGGTGTCGGTCACACTGAGTCATGTCACCACGGAGGATTTCTCAGGTCCCCAGGGCATAGCCTGAGATTGGAAATGTGTTCTTGGAATCCTGCAGGATTTCTTAGGGTTTCAACATTTCCTGCTAAAGAACCAACAATTCCTGGAAGGGGCGACGCTTCAGCCTATACTGAGCAACATGCAAAAAGAAAACTGGCAGGCCAGGCGCAGTGGCGCGCGCCTGTAATTCCAGCGCTTTGGGAGGCCAAAGCAGGACTGCTTGAGCCCTAAAGTATGAGATCTGCATAGGCAACATAGTGAGACGCTGTCTCTACAAAAAATAAAAAAATAATAAGAAGACAGGCTTAAAGCCAGCAGAGACAAGACCTTGCCTCCATGCGCCTCAGGCATGGGGAACTGTGCTCAGGCACGGGAGGGATTAGAGAGACAGAGGGTGAGGAGGGAGGAATACAGCGCACACGTTGTCTCCTTCCCATGTCGCTGGAGACATCAAGGACTCTCTCTCTCTCTTTCTCTCTATCCCTCCTCATACTCCTGCTTCCCTTCATCCCCCTCTCCTACCAACATCTCTCTCTCCTCCAGGTTCCCAGGAGGCTTGAGGAGAATATAATAATCCCTTTATGTTCACTTAGGAGGCAAAAGATTCCTCCCTTGTATGTGTCATCTTAAAACAACAGCCAAGAGCATGCCCCCTATGCATTTGTCAAATAGTGTTTGCCATCAGCTGGACACTTCCACACCCTTCTACAAGAATGACCTCATTGACTCCCCATAACAACCCTAAAGAAGGCATTGTTGCTGTCCCCATTTTACAGATGAGGAAACTGAGGCCTGGGGTGGTCAGGGGGTTGCCCACGTGTGTTCCCAGGTGTGGCTCCAAACTTCATGCTGTCACCATAAGTGGCAGCTTCCTGTCTCTGGGGGGTGCCTGCACAATTGGAGGCAGAGTCAGACATGTTTGAGCATTTTGCCATGAAATGGTTTACTCTGAAAATAAAGAAAGCCTGAGGATGTTGGACTGAATTTTGCAGAGTGGATTTAAATCCAGACTTTTGCAGAGTGGATTTAAACCAGAGATTGAGGGCAAGTTCTTAATTCTAAGTGCTTCTGCCAGCTTCCATCCTGACCAAAAATGAAAGTCTAGTGCTGAGACTGGCCCCCAGCCCCCTGCCGTAATCACCCTGAGTCTAGTTCCCTTCACTCACCCCCACACTGCCAGGACCCCCCAGGGAAAGCCAGCCATTGGCAGGAGGACATATCTAACTGCTGTCCAGTAACACCTTCAAATGTGAAACTCCCACTTAATTATGTTGCCATTACATTTTAGTCCATTCTGTTTTTCAACTATGAACACATTTTATTTTTTCCTTCCTGCTTTATTCAACTTTCCTGCTTTCAGGGTTTACAGCATGCTCATGAATTTCAAACCCATGCATGTTTCTTGCTGGGTGCCAGCAACCTCATAATTAACGAGATCTAAGGAATTTGGACTCCACTAATTTGCATTACGGGATGGTTTTGACAGAAGCTGGCAAGATCGAACCTTTGCTGCACGAAGAAAAGGCTTGCTAATTATTTTAATGGCATAAACATGGCAGGTCATGGAGCCATGATGATTGTTTACATACATGTAAACAGTTCATGCTGTTTTCTACTTGCTCTTTTGTACACAATATCTGCTCTTCGGTTTTCAGGACTCTCAGTGTAGCTACCTCATCCTTGGGTAACTTGAGTGTCCTTTTGCTTTTTGCTTTGTTGTTCCACTTGCATTTGACCTGTCACTGTGTCCCAGAAAGCATCTTGCAGGCCACACCGACCTGGGAATGGGTAAACATGTTCTGTTTTCGTCTCTTAAAACCCTACGCGTCTGGCATTTCAGAAGCTGTGCGATGTTAGATCCTTTATGTAACAACCAACCCTAGGTGGAGACTGCTAAAACAGGAAAAAGGTTTTCAGAATCAACGAGCAAAACCTTGCTGCGAATTTCCTAAAGATGGCACAGACAGGATAAATACATACTCCCAACTTGGAAACAGGGACATTTAAGGCAATGCCTTCAGTGCTAGGAATACACATTCCAGTCAGAGAAAAAGAACTGGTAATTGCCAATCTGTACATGAGCTGTGAGGAGTCTCCACACAATGACACTGCAATTACCTTTGAACTAATTGGCAGGAAATAAACGAATACAGGAATGTGGCTTTTGAGTTTTAGTATAATGTTTCAATAACCATCTACAAATAATTAGCTAATTCAGGACAAGTGTTTTCAAAGGAGTATTAAAATATAGCTCTGATCCATTAATTGGCACAAGTTCTCCTTCAACAATGCTAATGAATTATTTTTCATGCATTAGCAAATATTAAATAACTAGAAATTGTTTTTCCCCTTATTGTGGTGCTGATATTGTTAGCATGCATCCAAAAATGTGACCTAGGATATTCCAGACATATTCCTGGATTCTAGCACGGTAATTAGTATCTCATTTTACTGGTTATTTTTTTCCTCCAAGCTCCTCCCGAAAAGTGCTATACTAATTAGGAATAATTCTCGTTTGTTCATTAAAGCAAGCCCTCAAAATATATCCTTAAGATGATGATTTATTAACCTAAACCAGGTTATTATATGTTCCCAGCTTAATAAAAGTATAATTGGGCCAGGCGCAGTGGCTTACACCTGTAATCCCAACACTCCGAGAGGCAGAGGAAGGTGGATTGCTCAAGCCCAGGAGTTGGAGACCAGCCTGGAGAGCATAGTGAAACCCGTCTTTACCAAAAATAAAAAAATTAGCCGAACATGGTAGAGCACCTGTAGTCCCAGTTTGAGACTCCTCAAGGCTGCAGTGAGCTGTGATTGCATCACTGCATTCCAGCCTAGGTGATACGGCAAGACCCTGTCTCAAAAAAAACAAACAGAAAAAACCCCTACAATTGCTCTTTAAATATTTTATTTATTGATTTATTGAAACAGCGTCTTGCCCTGTCACCCACGCTGGAGTGCTGTGGTGCAATCACAGCTCACTGCAGCTTCGACCTCCCAGGACCAAGAGATCTTCCCACCTCAGCCTCTTGTATAGCTAAGACTACAGGCATGTGCCACCACACTCAGCTAATTTTTTCATTTTTTTCTGTAGATACGGGATCTTGCTATGTTGCCCATGCTGGTCTCGAACTCCTGGGCTCAAGCAATCCCCCTGCCTCAGCCTCCCAAAGTGTTGGGATTACAGGTATGAGCCATCACATCCAGCCACTTTCTATTTTTATGAATTTTTTTACTATAGTAAAAGATATATAACATAAAAATTGCCCTTTTGGCCATTTCTAAATGTTCAGTTCATGATGTTAATCACATTCATGACGTTGTACAATTATCACCACCATCTGTCTCCAGATCTTTCCCCTTTTCCCAAACTGAAACTCTGTTCCCGCTAAGCAATAACTCCTCATGCCTTCCTCCCCCAGCCTCTGGTAACCTCTAATGCATTTTCTATCTCTGATCCTACCCATTCTAGATATTTCATAGAAGTGCAATCATACACTATCTGTCCTTTTGTGTCTGCTTTATTTCACCTAACCCAATACTTTCAAAGTTCGTCCATGTTGCAGTATGACTCAGAACTACATTCTTTTTTAAGGCTGAATAATATTGAATTGTATGGATATGCCACCTTTTGTTTATCCATTCACTTGAGCTGCTTCTACTTTTTGGCTATGGTAAACGACCCTGTGACGAACACTGGTGTGTAAGTATGTGTTTGGGTTCTTGTGTTCAATTCCTGCAGTGTATACCTGGAAGATGAATTGCTGGATCACTTGGTAATTCTATGTTTAACTCTTTGAGGACCTGCCCAACTCTCTCGGCAGCTGCTGCACTGTGTTACATTGCAATCAGCCGTGTGTGAGTGTTCCAATTTCTACACATCCTCACCAACACTTGTTATTTTCTGTTTGTTGTTTAATTATAGCCATCCTAGTAGGTGTGAGCAACACTCACTCTTGACAGAAAAACACACTGAAGACCTAATTTGGGTGCTGCAAAGAACAGGGGAACTGGGTGATTAGGAAGCAAAAGAAGCCTCTAGGAAGGAGGAGTAGAGAAGTGAGAGGTGGGGAGGAAAATGACATGGGACAGGGATCATAAGCTGAGCACTGGGTTTATGTTATCATTAGCCTTTCCAGAATATGGAGGCTTGGCTTATATCCTCAGTCAGGGTCTGTACACCAACAGAAAGAAATGCACATGTGGATCTCTTTCACTTTATAATGATCTGAGCAGAGCAAGAGAACTCAGAGGGAAAAAGGCTATTTTCTGCTCAACTGACATTACTATCCGATGAGTCCTAGTCTCTGACCAACACAGGGGGCTGTAAATTCCCTCAGAATATTGTCCCTGCAAACTAGTTCAATCTGTAGCAGGAAACATCCAAGATAAAAAATTAGGTGTGGTATACTGCATAGCATGTTGTGTATCAGATACAGTCACCATCGAGGATATTTACATAGTGGTCTTTTTCCTTTGTTACTACAATAGACAATTAAATGATAAGCAATTTTATATCTTTAAGACATGTAAATAGAAAAAAATCAAGGGGATTTGGGTGTTTTTCATTATCTTTGTGTGTCTATGATAAAAAAAAAAAAACACATAACTGGGCCAGGCATAATGGCTCATGCCTATATTCCCAGCACTTTGAGAGGCCAAGCTAGCAAGATGGCTTGAGCTTAGGAGTTAGAGACAAGCCTAGGCAACATAGGGAGACCCCATCTCTACAAAACAACTTAAAAATTAGCTGAGCATGGTGATGCATGCCTGTAGTCCCAGCTATTTGGGGGCCTGAGGTGGGAGGATTGCTTGAGCCCAGGAATTCAAGACCAGGCTGGGTAACATGGCAAAACTCCATCTCTACAAAAAATATGAAATTAGTCAGGTGTGGTGGCACACGTCTGTGATCCAAGCTACTCAGGAGGCTGAAGTGGGAGGATTGCTTGGGCCCAGGAGGCTGAGGGCTGCAGTGAGCTGTGATTGTGCCACTGCACTCCAGCATGGACAGAGCGAGATCCTGTCTTAAACAAACAAGTCACTCAGCAGGTAAATATCAGAGCCTAATATTTAAAAAGATATATTGTGTGGCCAGAATGTTAAAAACCAACCACAGCAAGTCTTGGTGAGGATGTGGGGCAACTGGAAATCTCATACACAGTTAGTACAAATGTAAAATGATACAACTTTTTTTTTAATCATTTCACAAAGTTTGTTTCTGAAAAAGTTAAACATATATCTATAATAGGATCCAGCCTTTCCAGTTCTAGATATTTATCCAAGAGAAATAGAATCATAGTCCCATACAAAAACTGATAAGCAAATGTTCATAGCAGCTGTATTTGTAATAGCTAAAAACTGTAAAAACCATAAATAATCCAAATGTCCATCAGTAGATGAATAGCGAAACAAACCATAATACAACATACAATGGGATACCACTGAGCAATAAAAAGGAATCAATGACTGATACATGAAATAGCATGAATGAATCTCCAAAGTATCATCCTTAGTGAAAGAAAGAATCCAGACAAAAAAGAATACAGACTGTCTAACTCCATTCACATAAACTCAAGAAAATATGGCAGGAAGCAGACCAGTGCTTACTTGGGAATAGAAGAAGGGGGAAGGGCTGAAGGGAGGTGTTACAAAGGGCTTGAGGAAATGTTTAGAAGTGATGAGTATAATAATGGACGGAATCGTGGTTCCCCCAAAGACTTCCATGTCCTAATCCCAGAACCCATGAATATGTTACTTTACATGCCAAAGGGGAGTTACGGTTGTAGATGAAATTAAGGTTGCTAGTCAGCTGACTTTAAGATTATCTTATATTATCTTACATTGGGCCAATGTAATGAGAAAGTTCCTTAAAAATGAAAGAGGGAGACAGAAGCATTCAGAGTCAGAAGGAGGTATGCAATGGAAGAATGGTGTCTTAGTCAATATTGAGTTGCTGTAACAGAATACCTGAGGCTAGGTAATTCATAAAGAGAAGAGGTTTATTTGGTTCATGATTCTGTGGCTGGAAAGTCCAAAATTGGGCAACTGCATCTGGTGAGGGCCTCAATCTGCTTCCACTGATGGTGGAAAACAGAAGAGTGGGTGTGTACAAAGAGACTGCATCGTGAGAGAGAAAGCAAGAGAGAAACCGAAGAAGCCAGACTCTTTTTAACAATTTCCTCTCTCAGGAAATAATCCATTTCAGTGAGAGCAAGAACTCACTCACCCAAGGGACAGCATTAATCTATTCATGAGGGATCTTCCCCCATGACCTAAACACCTCCCACTAGGCCCCACCTCCCACACAGCCACATTGAAGATCAAATCACAACATAAGTTTTTGCTGGGACAAACCATGTGCAAACCATAGCAAACGGTCAGAGAGAGACGCAACATTGCTGGCTTTGAAGATGGAGGAACGGAACATAAGCCAAGAAATGCAAGAAGCCTATAGAAGCTGGAAAAGTCGAGGAAATGGATTCTCCCCTAGAGTCTACAGAAAGGAATACAGCCTTGCTGATATCTTGATTTTAGCCCTCCAAGACCCCTTGCAGACTTCTGGCCTCCAGAACTGTAAGATGATAAAATTGTATTGTTTCAGCTGGGTGTGGTGGTATACCATGTAATCCTAGCTACTTGGGAGGCTTGCTTAAGGCCAGGAGTTTAAGGTCTTAAACCTGGACAATGTATCAAGACTACCTCTTAAAAATAAAATATAAAAACAATTGGCCTGGCGCAGTGGCTCACACCTGTAATCCCAGCACTTTGGGAGGCTGAGGTAGGTGGATTACTTGAGGTCAGGAGTTCGAGACCAGCCTAGCCAACATAGTGAAACTCCCATCTCTACTAAAAATGCAAAAATTAGCTGGATGTGGTGGCAGGTGCCTGTAATCCCAGCTACTTGGGAGGCTGAGACAGAATAATTGCTTGAACCCAGAGACGGAGGTTGCAGTGAGCTGAGATTGTGCCACTACACTCCAGCATGGGCAACAGAGTGAGACTCTCTCAAAAAAATAAATAAAAAATAAAAACAATTAACCAAACGTGGTGGTCCACACCTGTAGTCGCAGCTACTCTGGAGGCTGAGGCAGGAAGATCACTTCAGCCCAGGAGTTTGAGGCTGCAGTGATTTCAGCCTGAGCAACAGAGCAAGGCTCTGCCAAAACAAAACAAAACAAACAAACAAAAAAACCTGTTTTAAGCCACTAAGTTTGTGGTGATTTGCTATAGCAGTCACAGGAAACTCATATTGCTCCATTCATTATTTCTAATGTGTTGTTGGTTTCACAGATATATACATACGACAAAACTTATCAAATTGTAATTGTCCATATGCATGGTTTATTTTATGTCAATGGATATCTCAGTAAAGCTGTTTTTTTAAAAAAATTATTATTTTTGAGAGAGAATTTCACTCTTTTACCCAGGCTGAAGTACAGTGGCAGAAACTCGGCTCACTCAGCTCACCTCCGCCTCCCAGGTTCGGCTCACTACAACCTCAGTGTCCTGAGTAACTGGGATTATAGGCATGTGCCACCACTCCCAGATAATTTTTGTATTTTTGGTACAGATGGAGTTTCACCATGTTGGCCAGGCTGGTCTTGAACTCCTGGCCTCAAGAGATCTGCCCACCTCGGCCTCCCAAAGTGCTGGGGTTACAGGCGTGAGCCACCACACCTGGCCTCAATAAAGCTGTTTAAAAAACAATTTTTGGGCTGGGCACGGTGGCTCATGCCTGTAATCCCAGCAATTTGGGAGGCCGAGGTGGGTGAATCATGAGGTCGGGAGTTTAAGACCAGCCTGGCCAAGATGGTGAAACCCCGCCTCTACTAAAAACGCAAAAATTAGCCAGGCATGATGGTGGGTGCCTATAATCCCAGCTACTGGGAAGGCTGAGGCAGGGAATCACTTGAACCAGGGAGGTGGAAGTTGCAGTGAGCTAAGATCGTGCCACTGCACTCCAGCGTGGGGAACAGAGCAAGACTATGTCTCAAAACAAACAAAAAAACACTTTTGTGGCCAGATGTAGTGGCTCACACCTGTAATCCCAGCACTTTGGGAGGCCGAGGCGGGCGGATCACCTGAGGTCAGGAGTTTGAGACCAGCCTGGCCAACAAGGTGAAACCCTGTCTCTACTAAAAATAAAATAAAATAAAAATCAGCCAAGTGTGGTGGTGGACACCTGTAATCTCAGCTACTTGAGAGGCTGAGGCAGGAGAGTCACTTGAACCCGACAGGCAGAGGTTGCAGTGAGCCGAGATTGCGCCACTACACTAAACTTTGTCTCACAAAGACAAATAAACAAACACTTTTTGCAAAACAGATCTTCTTTGTGATTCCTGTTTTCATCCATTACATGCGGAAATACATAGGAAAATCACCCATGTCAATTCAATGGACTTTATTATGAACAGTATGCATTACATATCACTACATCTCTTTTAAGTCTATAAGCTTTACTGACACTTGTACCTGAGGGATATTATAGGCTGGCTCAATATGTTTTACATTGGATTACTTATAAGAAATTAATCTAGCTTAATAACACAAATATTCATCTATAATTTTTCTCTCTTCTTTGGTATTAAAATAAGTTATTAAGTTATATCAGAAACTGAACTAAAAATTATCATAAAAGTTGCAACTAAAACCAAAGATTATCAACCACTCTAAAAATCTAAGTGCACTTACAGTATAAACAAGAGCTCTTCACAGTGAAAGAATTATTTCTATGTGTATTCATGTTCATTATAGATATACTTCATTAGAGCAAAGTTGAGGTCTACTATGATAAATTGTTAGCTGTGTAAATACAGCCTTTGAATTAAGAGTCAAAGAAGTAGGCAGATCCCAACGTGTACTCGGGTAGGATTTAGTCCTGGTTTATCGGGTAGGGTCCCTGCAGGAAGCAGATGGCATATATAGAAGGGTTAAGTAAAGACAGTTAAATGAGGAAGCTATTTACAGAGAAAGGTGGATGGAGTTAGGGGAACCTAACCAGAAGCTGGAGGGGAAGGGAGCTAGGTGTGGAAGACTGTACTGTTTGTTCTCAGTTGACCCATTCCTCCCAGCCAATGTCATGTGCTCTTGCAGGCAGAATATACTTCCTTGCCCCTTTGACCTTGAGCTTGGCCGTAACTTGCTTTGGTCAATGGAATGCAAGCAGATGTGACAAACACTACTTTTTTTTTTTGAGATGGAGTCTCACACTTGTTGCCCAAGCTGGAGTGCAATGGTGTGATCTTGGCTCACTGTAACCTCTGCCTCCCGGGTTCAGGTGATTCTCCTACCTCAGCCTCCCAAGTAGCTGGGATTACAGGCATGCACCACCACGCCTGGCTATTTTTTTTCTTATTTTTTTTAGTAGAGACTGGGTTTCTCCATGTTGGTCAGGATGGTCTCAAACTCCTGACCTCAGGTGATCTGCTGCCTTGGCTTCCCAAAGTGCTGGGATTACAGGCGTGAACTACCATGTCCAGCCAACACCACTTCTAAGCAGAAGCTTGAAATGCACTGGTGTGGTTGGCATGTACTTGAATGCTCTTGGCCTTTAGAAGATCAGGTGCCAGATAGGATCTGGCTCCAGGTATGGGAAGAGTGCATGGAACTGAGCCAAGTCTAGTCTGTTAGAACTCAGCAAAGACAAAGCTGATGCACAGCCTACATGCCTTATGAACAAGAACTAAATGTTTGCTACAGGAGCGAAAGCTGACCAGACAAACCAAATGGTGCAGCCTGCAGGGACCAGCCTCCGTGACACACAGCAGGGCAAAGAGGAGCCGAGAATGGATGTAGAGACAAACAGAGAAGAGCCACACAGGAGAGCATGGAGGGAGAAATGCAGGGAGATTCATTTCCACGAAGGGCTAAGGACAAGAGACTTCAAGCTGTGTGGAAGAGGCAAACACCACAAGCTGAATGAGGGGAGGGGAGTAAAGAGAGGGTTCCGAACAGAGAGAGCATCATGCTGACACTCGAATTTGTCTCCTAACCAGATTTTTCATTGGATCCATATTCTGGTGCCATAAGGAATGGGGAAACAACAAGAAATCACATGAAGGACTCAGAAATACCCTGGGATACATTGCCAAGCTGAGGCAACGTGGTCCCCTTCTAGCAAGCCACACATAGAAGATCACCCTCAGCTTTGACTTGTGAGGGCTTGCAGTATACCTGGGGTAGTGCCCAAGGGGGTGGGCAGAACAATGGTGCCCTGCATGTTACAGTGGTGCCCCCAGGAGGCCTGTCCTTACAAGCCTGATGATATTTCTCAACCCCACTGTGAATTATTAAAGTCAGGAACGTACCCTCACACTCTGCGGATATCCATAGTGCATACTTTAATAAGTATGCACCAGTAAATACCTACAGCTGTGCATGTGTGTGCAGATGACTCCTCCCCCAAGAGATGCAATGAATAGTTGAAACTGTATGGGAATAGAGGGGGGTGGGAACAGAGAGGGGTGGGAATAGAGGGTGACTGGGGCCTTTTGTAGGCAAAGTCATTTACCCATCATCTTGTTGGAGTCTTGGCACAGTTTATGTTGGACAGTGGCAAGAAAATGGATTTTCTCATTTGTCTTGGTGGCAGTCTGACCTCATCTTTGTTCATTCTTTGAGATAAAATCTTACTGAGAAATTTGATTTTCTACTATTTTAAATTAGGATCCTATATGGGAGAAGTGCAGAGTCTTAAACAGGAGGACCTAGACTAACACACAGAGTAAGGGAAGGCTTTGCTGGAGAAGAAATATACAGATAGGTAGGTAGGTAGGTAGATAGATAGATAGAAAGACAGATAGATAGGAGAGATAAATCGATATAGATGATTGATAGAAAAACAGGGAGACAGAGAAAGAGAGAGAGAGAGAGAGAGAGAGGTGGTCTTGTTCTGTTGCCCAGGCTGCAGTGGAGTGGTGCAATCACAGCTGACTGCAGCTTTGAATTCCTAGATTCAAGCAATCCTCTGGGCTTGGCCTCCTGAGTAGCTGGGACTACAAGTACATGTAACTACACCTGGCTAATTTTCTTTTTTTAGAGATAGGATCTTGGTATGTTGCCCAGACTGGTCTCAAACTCCTGGCCTCAAGTGATCCTGCTGCCTGGGCACTGGAATCCTGCTCCCAAAGTGCTGGAATTACAGGGATGAGCCACTACGCTCAGCCAGGAGAAGCAATAGCAAAGGTAAGATTTAACAGGCTGACACAGGCAAACAGGGCATGGGAAAAGCATTCTAGGCAGGAGGAAACAAGTATATGCAGTTCCTGAGAGAAGATGGAGAAAGGTTCCCAGCCTCAGAGGGTAAAGGGACTCAGGAAAAACAACCTGTGAGGCCATTTCGTCATGTCACACCTGGACTGTACCCACCAAGAGGTGACGGGAAAGTAGGCACTGCCCTCAAAATCAGAGAATCGTGCAGAACCTGATGGTGCACTCTGAACTTTAAAAACAAGTGCAGCCTGAATCCCACCCCCAGCAACATTGATTTGATTCATTGTTCTGGGATGGGGCCTGGGCTTTGGGATTTTTAAAAGCTCTTCAAGCACTTTCAATGTGCAGCCGATGTTGAGAACGGCTGATCTAAAGCCGTGGTTCTCAGATGGGCACGGTGGCTTACGCCTGTAATCCCAGCACTTTGGGAGGCCAAGTCGAGTGGATCAGTTGAGCCTAAGAGTTCAAGGCCAGCCTCGCCAACATGGTAAAACCCTGTCTCTACTAAAAATACAAAAATTAGCCAGGTGCGATGGCACAGGCCTGTAGTTCCAGCTACTCAGGAGGTGAGGTTCCAGTGAGCCGAGATCGTGCCACTGCCTAGACAACAGAGCGAGACTCTGTCTCAAAAAAAATAAAAATAAATAAAGCTGCAGTTCTCAAACTTCAGCATGCATCAGTAGCACCTGGAGGGCTTGTTAAAATATGAATGGTGGGGACCCATTCCCAGAATTCCTGATTCAGGAGGTCTGAGGTGGGACTCAATAATGTGCAGTTCTAACAATTTCTCAGGTGCTGCTAAGGCTACTGATCCCAGGACCACACTGTGAGAACCATTAAAGGAAGTGAGGCAGGAGATGTTTGAGAAAGATACAGCTGTAGGAGCCACGGGATGGGGCCTACAGGTAGATAAAAAGTGGTAATTCTGGGAAATTTGCAGGAGTACAAGTAAGCAGGGCGGGAGCAGGAAAGAATTCAATATGGAGCTAGAGGTTAGGCATCCCTGGAGTGTGTATACCCTAGCAACTGGAAGCCATTCTTGGTAGGGCGAGGTGGCTCATGTCTGTAATCCCAGTGCTGTGGTAGGCTGAGGTGGGAGGATTGCTGGAGCCCAGGAGTTTGAGGCTGCAGTGAGTTATGACTGCACCACTGCCTTCCAGTTTCAGTGACAGGAAGGAAGGAAAGAAGGGAGGAAGAGGAAGGGAAGACGGGAGGGGTGGGTCATTTTTGCCACAAGTAGCCAGGAACAGATACCCATCTGAAAGAAGATCCATCCTTGGGCTGTGTTCCCATCCCTGGAAGCCAAAAACAAGCCTGTCCCTGAGAGACAAGGACACAGAGAATCCAATATGGATCCAGTCATTGGTCATGGGGCAGAAGAAGGGGACGAGGCATCAGGAAGAAGGAGAGGCAGAGTTGGTAGAATCCCTCTGGCAGGCAGATGTTGGGGCCAGCAGGGCAGGAGCCGTGAAATTTGGAGTCCCCAAGACTCACTGAGGGGAAGTCCAATCCCCATCTATTGAGACTTTGATTAGGGGCTCAGGAGTTGGCATAATTAACCCATCTGCCCCTCCACTTCCAGTCTAGGTGGTCCTGTTTAGATTTAATAACATTGCTGGGGGAGAGGATGCAAAGGGGGCAATGTGGAGATGAAAGCGATGCGGTGGGAGGAATCTGGAAAGAGTAAGTGTGTGGGGCAGAATGCTAATACAGCGCAAAGATGCTCACTCCCTGGTGTACATGCCCCATATAATCCCCTCCACTTAAGTGTGGGCAGGACCCGTGAACCTTACAAGATGCCATTCCCATCATTAGGGGACTGATGGTTGCCTTTGAGTCAACCACACAGGAGATTATCCTGGGTGAGTCTGACCTAATCAGGTGAGTCCTTAAAAAACACAGAGACTCTTCCATTGACCTCAGAGATGAAGCAAACAGCCATGGTGTGAACTGCCTGTGGAAAGGAACAGCCTTTAGGAGTGGAGGGGCTGCAGCCCTACAACCACAAAAAACTGAATTCTGCCAGAATTTGATGAGCTGGAAAAAGAACTCCAAGCCTTGGATGAGATCTCAGACCCAACTGACACCTTGATTTCAGCCTTGTAAACCCTGAGCAGAGGATCCGGCTGTGCTGTGCCCAGACTTCTGACCAAGGTAAAGTATGAGATAGTAAATGTATGAAGCTTATAAGTTCATATGTAATATATCATAGTCATATGTATATGATTTATTATTTGTTATAAGGAATTGGCTCATGTGATTAGAGGCCGAGAAATCCCAAGACCTGCAGTTGGTAAGATGGAGACCCAGGAGAGCCAACAGTGTAAGTTCCATGTGAGTCCGAAGTTCTGAGAACCAGGAGAATCAATGGTGTAAGTTCCAGCTGGAAAGTCAGCAGGCTGCTGATGCCTCAGCTCAATTCCAAAGGCAGGAAGACTGATGGCAGCTCAGGCAGTCAGGCAGTCAGGCAGCAGGATCTTCCTCTTACTCAGCTTTTGTGTTCTGTTTAAGGCTTCAACTGATTGGACAAGGCCCACCTGGACTGGGAGGGCACTCTGCTTCACTCAGTGTACAATGCAAATGTGAATCTCACTCAAGATCACCCTCACACACACACCCAGAACGTCTGACCAAATGTGTGGGCACCCTGTGGCCTACTCAAGTGAACAAATAATATTAACCATCACACCAGTCCACCAAGGGAAAACATCCCCAGTCTGTCACCATTTTAATATGTTTTTGCAAACTTTTAAAAATTGCTAGCAAGTTGAAGATGGACGCACCCGGTCTGACTACAACATCCAGAAAGAGTCCAGTCTGCCTTTGGTCCTGTGCTTGAGGGGAGGTATCTAAGTTTCCTATTTCTTTTAAGCTGTTGACAAATCTCATTGCACTTTTTTTCAATAAAGTTGTGGCATCCCACCACCCCCC
>CAUYLG010076113.1:0-12493 GCA_963573385.1 Cacajao melanocephalus | reverse complement strand
CCGAGGCACGTTTCTCTAATCTTTGAAAATTCTACAGCCTAAAACCATTTTGTAAGCAAAACTAAAGATACAATCCAGAAAGTAGTAGTATATGTATGTGCATTAGAAAGAGTTTTTTTTTTTTTTTTTTTTTTTTTTTTTGTGGAAACGGAGTCTCGCTCTGTCACCCAGGCTGGAGTGCAAGAGTGGTCTCGGCTCACTGCAACCTCTGCCTCTCGGGTTCAAGCGATTCTCCTGCCCTAGCCTCCTAAGTAGCTGGGATTACAGGCGCCCACCACCTTACCGGCTAATTTCTGTATTTTTAGTAGAGACAAGATTTTACCATGTTGGTCAGGCTGGTCTCGAACTCCTGACCTCATGATCCGCCTGCCTAGGCCTCCCAAAGTGCTGGGATTACAGGTGTGAACCACCGTGCTCGGCCTGAGATCTAAGTTTAAGTGGAAACAGAGGGTGAGGCCAGGCTCTGGGTTTAGGAGCTAAGGTCTTCGGGGATAAGTGGGACAAAGGGGTGGAGTCAGGGAAATCTGAGCGCCTGGGACCCCGCTCTGTCAACAAGAGGCGAATCCGCAGCACTGGCCCACCCCACTGTCGGTCCCGCAGGCTGGCCAAAGAAGACATGCAGTTCCAGCGGCTGGACGGCTTGGATGGGCCGGTTGGCGAGGCGCCCGGCGACTTCCTGCAGCGCCTCCTGCCGGCGGGCGCGGGCATGGCCGGGGGAGGCCCGCTGGGCCGGCGCCTGTCCTTTCTACTCCGCAAGAACAGCTGCGTGTCGGAGGCGTCTACCGGGGCCAGCTGCTCATGCGCGGTTGTCCCTGAAGGCGCGGCCCCGGAGTGCAGCTGCGGGGACCCGCCGCTCGACCCCGGCCTGCCGGAGCCCGAGCCCCCGCCCCCTGCGGGTCCTGAACCGCTTGTCCTTATCCCTGGGCCTGCCGAGCCCTTTACCACCATGACCATGCCCGGGCCCCGGGGTCCGGCGCCACCCTGGCTGCCCAGCCCTATTGGCGAGGAGGAGGAGAATCTGGCCTGAAATTTAAGAGCCCAGCCCCCGTAAGGACAGGGAACCAAGTCCCTGCAGGTCACACAGGCAGGAGTCCAGGTTTGCATAAGCCTCGTGTACCTTCGTGAAGTCCACCGGCACTATTGACCAGCTCTCGCCGCCCGCTGGGGTTTGGCGCTGTGCTGGGGCGGGGGTTCTTTCAGACTCTTGGGCCAGCCCACCGTGACCACCAGCCCTCCTTCCCAACCCCCACCGCCTGAGGGGTCTCCATCATTGTCCTGCCTGAATTCTTTCCTTCAAGTGACGTGAGTGACTACCTCATGGAGCTGTCGTGAGGATGAAATGAAAGAATGATATTAAAGCATTTGGTATACAGTAGGTGCTCAATAAATTGCTAGTGGTTTTTACTCAAACGTTGTTAGTCTGATTTCTCCTGCCAGGCATTATGCTAAGTAAGATTTGGGAGTTTTTGCAGGTTTCTTCTTTCTTCTTTCTCCTTCTCCTCTCTTTCCTCCTCCTCCTCCTCCACCACAACCACCAAGCCCAGCTTATTCCAGATTTGTTTTTTTCTTTGAGACAGAGTCTCACTTCGCCACCCAGGCTGAAGTGCAGGGGCACGATCTTGGGTCACTGCAACCTCCACCTCCGGGTTCAAGCGATTCTTGTGCCTCAGCCTCCCGAGTAACTGAGATAACAGGTGCACACCACCACGCTTGGCTAATTTTTTGTATTTTTAGTAGAGACGGGGTTTCATCTCTTTCAGCTTTTATGATGGTGCCCTGCTGACTTCTTCCCAAGCTCTGCTCTCTGAAAATACCCACATCAGTGCCCTGACATTACTCATTAATGAGCCAGCCACTGTCCCAGGATCATGGCTTCTTCTTGCCCCAAGCTTCTGCATTCTCAGGCCCTCAGGGCTTCAGGTCTTACTAATTTAATCACATGAACTCCTGATGACTCCTGAATATAAAAGTCCAGCCAAGGAAGTGAGATATGATCTCACCACTGCACTCCAGCCTGAGCAACACAGCAAGATCCTGTCTCAAAAAAAAAAAAAAAAAAAAAAAAAGGGCCCTGCCATGGTGGGGCTAATGCCTGTAATCCCAGCCGGGAGGCGGAGATAGGTGGATCATTTGAGGTCAGGAGTTCGAGACAGGCCTGACCAACATAGTGAAACCCCATCTCTACTAAAATACAAAATTAGCTGGGTGTGGTGGCACATGACTGTAATCCCAGATACTCGGGAGGCCGAGGCAGGAGAATTGCTTGAATCCGGGAGGCAGAGGTTGCAGTGAGCTGAGATTGTGCCACTACACTCCAGCCTGGGCAACAGAGTAAGACCCTATCTTTTTTTTTTTTTTTTTAAGACGGGGGTTTCACCAGGTTGGTCAGGCTGGTCTTGAACAACTTACCTCAGGTGATCCGCCCGCCTTGGCCTCTAAAGTGCTTGGATTACAGGTGTCAGCCACCACGCCTGGCCGACCCCATCTAAAGAAGAAAAGAAAGGCTGGGTGCGGTGGCTCATGCCTGTAATCCCAGCACTTTGTGAGGCTGAGGCGGGTGGATCACAAGGTCAGGAGATTGAGACCATACTCAGAAGGCTGAGGCAGAATTGCTTGAATCTGGGAGGCAGCGGTTGCAATGAGCCAAGATTTCACCACTGCACTCCAGCCTGGAGACAGAGCAAGACTCCATCTCAAAAAAAAAAAAAAAAAAAAAAAAAACTCAAAAAGAAAAAGGAAAAGAAGAAATCCAAAAAAGGAAAAGAAGAAATCCAGCCAGGATCCCTTCTCTAACTGTAGACTCAGAAAGCCAATTGCCTCTTAGATGTCTCCTAGCAGAAATCTCTCAGGCACTTCAAACCTAACACAACTTGAAATCCAGCTCCTAATCAACTCCCCAGTCTGCCCAACCCTGTGTGTTAGCTGTGTCCTTCCAGGTGATGAGGTCAAAAGTAGTCATGTGGATTTCTCTTCCTGTCACGGGCCATCACATTGACCCAGTGGCCACACCAACCCAGCAGTAAATCCTATCAGCTTTGCCTTTATTATTATTAATATGGAGTTTCGCTCGTTGCCCAGGCTGGAGTGCAATGGCGCAATCAGCCCACTGCAACCTTTGCCTCCCGGATTCAAGTGATTCTCCTGCCTCAGCCTCCCAAGTAGCTGGGATTACAGGTGCCTGCCAATACGCCCAGTTAATTTTTGCATTTTTAGTAGAGATGGGGTTTCATCATGTTGGCCAAAGTGCTGGGATTACAGGTGTGAGCCACTGCACACCTGCCAGCCTTACCATTAAATTGTATCTAGAATCCAACCATTTCTCACTCCTCCAGGGCTCCCAACCTGGCCAGAACCCTCTCTATCACCCACCCACCCACATGGACTACCAATCTGGTTTTCCGGCTCTTGCCCTGGCCTCCTAAGCCTGTTTCTCTCAGAGTGGCCACCAGAGGGCGCCTATGAACACACGAGTCAGGTCACATCCCTTCTTTGCTTAGAATCTTCCATGGCTCCCACTACACTTAGGATAAAAGTTAAAGTACAAGCTGGGCGCGGTGGCTCACGCCTGTAATCCCAGCACTTTGGGAGGCTGAGGCGGGCGGATCACCTGAGGTCAGGAGTTCCAGACCAGCCTGACCAATATGGTGAAACCCAGTCTTAAAAAAGTTTAAAAGTACTCTCTGCAGCCCACAAACCCCTGAATAATCTCCCCACCCTCATCTGCTCTGTCATTCACTCCACTCCACTATGGCCCCTTACTGTTCCTCTAGTACACCAAGCAAGCTCTCACTTCACAGCTTTTGCACAAACTGTTCTTCTGCCTGGATCTTCCCCAGATACCTACATGGCCTCTCCCTCAGGTCTCTCCTTCACTGATGTCACTTCTTTGATGAGGCCTCCTTTTCTGGCTTTTTTTTTTTTTGGAGATGGAGTCTCGCTCTGTTGCCCAGGCTGCAGTCTAGTGGGACAATCACAGCTCTCTGCAGCCTCCATCTCCCAGGTTCAAGCAATCCTCCCACCTGAGGCTCCTGAGTAGCTAGAACCACAGTTCACCACCATGGCTAGCTAATTTTTTTAGTTTTTAGTAGAGATGGGGTTTCTTCATGTTGGTCAGGCTGGTCTCAAACTCCCAACCTCAGGTGATCCACCCGCCTCAGCCTCCCAAATTACTGGGATTACAGGCGTGAGCAACCCCACCAGCCCTAATTTTTCTTATTTTTGTACAGACGAGGTCTCAGTATGTTGCCCAGCCTGGTCTGGAACTCCTGTGCTCAAGAGATACTTCCACCTCAGATTCCCAAAGTGCTGGGATTACAGGTTTTAGCCATGGTGCCCAGCCTCTGGCCTTTTATTATAAATTGCCAACTCCCAAGTCTACCACTTCTTATATATATTTTTTCTTTTCTTTTTTTTAAGACGGGGGTTTCACCATGTTGGTCAGGCTGGTCTTGAACTCCTGACCTCAGGTGATCCACCCGCCTTGGCCTCCAAAGTGCTTGGATTACAGGTGTGAGCCACCACGCCCAACCCCTAAGTCTACCACTTCTATCCCCATCACTTATTCCAGCTTTATTTTCCTCTGTGGCATTTCTTCTCATATCAAGTTTTTGTTTTATCTACTTTAATGTTTGCCTGTCTTTATTATAACTCTCAGCTTCATGAAGGCAGGCATTTTTGTCTAAAACAGGAGTGCAGTGGCTTGATCTCTACTCACTACAGCCTCCACCTCTCTGGTTCGAGCCATTCTCCCACCTTAGCCTTCCTTTTTTGAGACGAAGTCTTGCTCTGTTGCCCAGGCTGGAGTGCAGTGAAGCAATCTCAGCTCACTGCAACCTCTGCCTCCCAGGTTCAAGCAATTCTCCTGCCTCAGTCTCCCAAGTAGCTGGGATTACAGGCATTTGCCACCATGCTTGGCTAAATATTTTTGTATTTTTAGTAGACATGGGTTTTCACCACAATGGCCAAGCTGTTCTCAAACTCCTGACCTTGTGATCCGCCTGCCTCAGCCTCCCAAAGTGCTGGGATTACAGGTGTGAGCCACCGCACCTAGCCTGCCTTTTTTTTCTTTTTAAAATAAAGTTTCACTCTTTTTGCCCAGACTGGAGTGCAATGGTGTGGTCTCCACTCAATGCAACCTCCGCCTCCCGAGTTCAGGTGATTCTACTGCCTGACCTCCCAAGTAGCTAGGATTATAGACGCGCACCACCACGCCCGGCTAAATTTGTATTTAGCCTTCCTCAAACTGCCAAAGTGTTGGGATTACAGGTGTGAGCCACTGAGCCCGGCACCCCCCACCTTTTTTTTTTTTTTTTTTGGAATGCAGTGGCATGATCTCAGCTCACTGCAACCTCCACCTCCCAGGTTCAAGTGATTCTCCTGCCTCAGCCTCCGAGTGCTAGGATTACAGATGCCTGCCACTATGCCTGATTAACTTTTTATATTTTTAGTAGAGACAAGTTTTCACCATGTTGGCCAGGCTGGTCTTGAACTCCGGACTTCAGGTGATCCGTCTGCCTTGGCCTCCCAAAGTGCTTGGATTACAGGCGTGAGCCACTGTGTCCAGTCACACCTTAGCCTCCTAAGTAGCGGTAACCATGGGCACACACTACCATGCCCAGCTAATTTTTGTGTTGCTTTTTTTTTTGGCGGAGATGGGGTCTCACTATGTTGCCCAGTCTGGTCTTGAACTCCTGGGCTCAAGTGATCCACTCACCCTGGCCTCCCAAAGTGCTGGGATTACAAGAGTGAACCACCACACCTGGCCTGTCTAAAGCTTCTTCAAAAACCAGTACATGGCCAGGCATGGTGGCTCATGCTTGTAATCTCAGCACTTTGGGAAGCTGAGGTAGGCAGATCATTGAGGTCAGGAGTTCAAGACCTCCTTGGCCAACATGGTGAAACCCTGTCTCTACTAAAAATACAAAAATTAGCCAGGTGTGGTGGCATGTGCTTGTGGTCCCAGCTATTTGGGAGGCTGAGGCAGGAGAATCGCTTCAACCTGGGAGGTCTAAGGTTGCAGTGAGCTGAGATTGTGCCATTGTACTCCAGCCTGGGTGACAGAGGGAGACTCTGTCTCAAAACAACAACAGCAACAACAGCCAAAAAACAAAAACTACCAGGCCCCGTGTGGTGGCTCACACCTGTAATTTCAGCACTTTGGAAGACTGAGGCAGGCAGATCACACGGTAAGGAGTTCGAGACCAGCCTGGCCAGCATGGTGAAACCCGTCTATACTAAAGATACAAAAATTAGCTGGGCATGGGCGCACGCCTGTAATCCCAGCTACTCAGGAGGCTGAGGCAGAATTACTTGAACATGGGAGGCAGAGGCTGCAGTGAGCTGAGACTGCGCCATTGCACTCCAGCCTGGGTGACAGAGCACGACTGTCTCAAAAAAAAAAAAAAAAAAAAATCACCACACATTCACAAACACACAAAGGAGATCCTCACCTATCTCTAGATGGTGCTATTAGTCACTCGTACTTTAGTAAGAATACAAGCGAAGCTCTTTTCTTTCTTTCTTTTTTTTTTTTTTGAGATGAAGTTTTGCTCTGTTGCCCAGGCTGGAGTACAAAGGCATGATCTCAGCTCACTGTAACCTCCACCTCCCGGGTTCAAGCGATTCTCTGACCTCAGCCTCCTGAGTAGCTCTGGGATTACAGGCATGCACCACCATGCTCTGCTAATTTTTGTATTTTTAGTAGAGCAGGGGTTTCGCCATGTTGGCCAGGCTAGTCTTTTTTTTTTTTTTTAACCTGTTTCACTCAATATATATATATTTTTTTAACCTGTTTAACCAGGCTAGTCTTGAACGTCTGACCTCAAGTAATCCACTTGCCTTAGCCTCCCATAGTGCTGGGATTACAGTTGTGAGCCACCATGCCCAGCCAAATCAAGCTTTTCTCAAAAGCAATGGGCTAAGCCCCTGGCCCACTTTCCCTTACCATGGTGCCCAGAGCACAGCCAAAGATTGAAAGTCTTTATTTTTCTCAAATATAAAATCAGACTCTCCCTAGGCAGCACATGAACTCCAGAGAGAGAATCAACAATAAGAATCACTTTGCTAAAATGAACAGTCCTATATCTACCTCCCACCCTCCCTCCCCACCAATCTGGGAGAGCGAAGGGTGGAGGTCATGACCTCAAGGCTCTCAAGCCACTGGCTGAAGCCTGATGCTGGGCGCCACGTGAGTTGGAGGAAGCCAGGGTAGATGGAGCCCCGGCTGGCTGGATCATGAGGTCTGTCAGTGCTTGTCGGTGGGGCGAAGGCTCAGAGATGCCAGGCGTCCCAGGGGTCCACGGCGAGCATTGGTTGCCAGCCGCTGCTGTGCTAGGAACGACTGGGCATGGGCAGGCGCCCGCTCTTCCCCGGCTCGCTGCTGCAAGGCCATGCCCTTCAGGAGGAGGTGTGGTTGGGATCAGGTGAGCCCACAGGACCCCTAAAATACTCTACCCATGAGATCTTAGAGCCCAGACCTCACACTCACCATATTATACCAGGCACTGATGAGCAGCTTTTCTTCCTGCTCCCGCTGACTTCGGCTTTTCTCAAAGTCCATCTGTCAAGGAGGCAAGTTTCAGGGGCCTGGATGTGCTGGAGGCAGCATAAAGGGACGAGGACACCCACCTCCAGGTGCCGGATGCGGACATCCCGTTCTCGGAGCTTTGTCCTCAGGGTGTGGAGGTCTGGGGGTGCCCCCGCAGATGGCCGCTGCTTGGGTTCCAGGGTCTGCATAACCTACAGGTTGGGGAAGTCACAGCCAGGTGACTTTGGCCTTGAAATCCCCTGGGACACACTGGGGTGTGTATATTGATGCATTCATTTTTTTTTTTTTTGAGATGGAGTCTCACTCTGTCACCCAGGCTGGAGTGCAGTGGCACAATCTCAGGTCACTGCAACTTCTGGGTTCAAGAGATTCTCCTGCCTCAGTCTTCTGAGTAGCTGGGATTACAGGTGCCCGCCACTATGCTTGACTACTTTTTGTATTTTAAGAAAAGATGGGGTTTCACCATGTTGGTCAGGCTGGTCTCGAACTTCTGGCCTTGTGATCCACCCACCTCAGCCTCTCAAAGTGCTGGGATTACAGGTGTGAGCCACCATGCCTGGCCTCATTCATTCTTTCATTCATTATAGAGACCGAGTCCCCCTATGTCGCCCAGGATGGTCCAGAATTCCTGGCATCAAGCAATCCTCCTGCCTCAGCCTCCCAAAGTCTTGAGATTACAGGTGTGAGCCATTGTGCCCAGCTGTGCAGTACTTTATTTTGTTTATTTTTATTTTTGAGCTGGAGCCTGGCTTTGTTCCCAGGCTGAAGTGAAGTAGTGCGATCTCAGCTCACCGCGAACTTTGCCTCCCAGGTTCAAGCTATTCTCCTGCCTCAGCCTCCTGAGTAGCTGGGATTATAGGTGTGTGCCATCACACCGGCTAGTTTTTCTATTTTTAGTAGAAACAGGATTTTTGTTTTTTTTTTTTTAAGACGGGGTTTCACCATGTTGGTTAGGCTGGTCTTGAACTCCCAACCTCAGATGATCCGCCCGCCTTGGCCTCCCAAAGTGCTTAGATTACAGGCGTGAGCCACCACGCCCAGCCGAGACAGGGTTTTTATATGTTGGCCAGGCTGGTCTTGAACTCCTGACCTCAAGTGATCACCCACCTTAGCCTCCCAAAGTGCTGGGATTACAGGCATGAGCTACTGTGCCTGGCTGTGCAGTACTTTTTTTTTTTTTTTTTGAGACTGACTCTTGCACTGTTGCCCAGGCTGGAGTGCAATGGCATAATCTTGGCTCACTGCAACCTCCACCTCCCAGGTTCAAATGACTGTCCTGCCTCAGCCTCCCAAGTAGCTGGGATTACAGGTGCCCACCACCATGCCCAGCTAGTTTTTGTTTTTGTTTTTAGACGGAGTCTCACTGTGTCACCCCAGCTGGAGTGCAGTGTTGCAATTTCAGCTCACTGTGACCTCTACCTCCCAGGTTCAAGTAATTCTCTGCCTCAGCTTCCTGAGTAGCTGGGATTACAGGCACCTGCCACCATGCTCAGCTAATTTTTGTATTTTAGCAAAGATGGGGTTTCGCCATGGCCAGGATGGTCTCGATCTCCTGACCTCATGATCCACCCGCCTCGGCCTCCCAAAGTGCTGGGATTACAGGCGTGAGCCACCGCGCCTGGCCTAATTTTTGTATTTTTAGTAGAGATTGGGTTTCACCATGTTGGAGGGTGGTCTCCAAGTCCTGACCTCATCCCCGGCCTCCCAAAGAGCTGGGATTACAGGCGTGAGCCACGGCGCCTGGCTGGCTGTGCAGTATTTTGATGTGACAATCAGTGGCAGTGGGGTCTATCACATGGTGGGGTATGACAAGCGGGAGTTGGGGGCACAGATGTCCAAGCAGAAGGTTTGACTCAATGGGAGGCACAAAAGAGTGGGAGCCAGGGCAGGCAACTTGTGGGAATACCCAGTGTCCTCACCATGTGGGCCTTGTCTACGTAGCGACGGTATCGCTCCTCCATGGCCCGCAAGTCTGCATCCTTCTTCTGCAGGCTATGCTGCAGCTCCTCGATCCGCCGGGCTGCTGGCGGAAGAGTGTCTCATCAGCTCCACACTACTGGGCTCTGGGCTCTCCCCATCCTCTGGTTGCCAGGTCCCACTTACTGCTGCTGTCAGTGGGCGGCTCCAGCTCCTCAATGTACTCCCGCTTCCTCTGCAGCTCCAGATCTGCCTCATGAAGTTTCTGCCTGTGGACCAAGGATGGGCAACAGTAGACTGACCTCTGAGCTGGCTTCTCTTTCACCCCAGTGGTAGCCACAGCCCTCCCTGTCAGCCAGAAATGCCCCTACATGGCCACAGAGACTTATCTGCCTATCCCCCATGCCTGGGGGCTGTGTGCCCTGGTCCCACCATCTCCTCAGCCATCCCAGCCACAACCTTCCCTGCACCCTTAGCAGGTGTCCCTGGAACAGCCCTCTGCTGCCCACTTCTTCCCATCCCATAGCTCCCAAGTTGGTCCAGCCACCATCATCCCTTGCTAGCCTCTTCTACCCTCGACCCCTCCATCCAGCAGCCAGGGACCTTTCTAGAACACAAATCTCTTCAACAGCAGACAAGTAAAAGAAAAAAAAGAAGGCAGCTGGGCACCATGGTTCACACCTGTAATCAAAGCACTTTGGGAAACCGAGGCAGGCAGATCATGAGGTCAAGAGATGGAGACCATCCTGGCCAACATGGTGAAACCCTGTCTCTACTAAAAATACAAAAATTAGCTGAGTGTGGTGGTGTGTGCCTGTAGTCCCAGCTACTTGGGAGGCTGAGGCAGGAGAACTGCTTGAACTCTGGAGGGGGAGGTCGCAGTGAGCCGAGATGGCACCACTGCACTCCAGTCTGGTGACAGAATGAGACTCTGTTAAAAAAAAAAAAAAAAATGGAAAAGAAAAGAAAGAAGGCTGGGTGTGGTGGCTCATGCCTGTAATCCTAGCACTTTGGGAGGCCAAAGTGGGTGGATCACCTGAGGTCAGGAGTTCGAGACCAGGCTGGCCGACACGGTGAAACCCCGTCTCTACTAAAAATATAAAAAATTAGCGAGGTGTGGTTGCACACGCCTAAGAAACTCCCCACTAACGTCGAATCCATGCCTCCACCAGGAATGCCCTCTTTCTGCAACTTACAGATGCTCTTCCAGCTTCCTTTTCAGCAAGATGGACTGGGGGAGAGAAGAGGCAAGGTGAATGGGGGGTCTGGAGAGGCCCTAACTCCTCCTTCCCAGGGTGAGGGTAGGGGGTGCCACCCTGGGCCCATGATACTTACAATGGCCTGTATGGGGCATCGGGCAGCATGGGAGAGAGAGGAGGGTTACTTCGGGGCATGAGGGAGGGCCAGGCGGGGAGGTGGTGGGGGATACTCACGTCTTCAGTCTTGCCCCCCTGCTCCTGCAGGGATTTCTGCAGGTCCTCCACCTGGACCCGCAGCTCGGATAGCTGCTGCTGGTTCAGCCTGCGAGGGTGGGGGGCCACTTAGTGCCTGCACCCGCTTTCAGCCCCCTCTGTCCCCGCACTTCGCAGGGTCCCCAGGCGCTCACCGGTGCTGCGTCTCCAACCTGTGGCGTGCGCGGTTGGCCTCCTCCAGGTGGCGCTGCAGCTCCTCCTGCCGCTCCCGGTCGGCCGCCTCCTGCCGGCACAGCCGCTTGTTCTCCAGCTGAAGCCGCAGGAGCGTCTCCCTGCAGACCCGGGAGGAGAGAGCAGCGCCAGGGACAAGTCACTCCGCAGGCCCACTGGGGCTCCGGGCGGGTGGAGCTAGGGGCAGGACAGAGCCCTGGGGAAGAGCCCAGCCAGACCATGGGGTAGGAGCACCGAGGACCTACAAGCGGCTGAGGCTGCCCGGCCAGGGTCAAAGTGGGCGGAGCTCTAAGCTGGGGTAGGGGGTGGAGCTAGGCAAGGGCGGAGTTACAAGAGCAGATTCGAACAGCTGGGATGCGGCTGTGGGAAAGCGGGAAGCAGGAATAGGAAGAACTAGGATGGGAGAGTTTTTTGGGTTTGTTTTCGGGTTTTTTGAGGGGGGGGACGGAGTCTCCCTCTGTCACCCAGGCTGGAGTGCAGTGGCACGATCTCGACTCACGGCAACCTCTGCCTCTCAGGTTCAAGTGATTCTCCTGCCTCAGCCTCCTGACTAGCTGGGATTACAGGCATGCGCCACCATGCCCAGCTCATTTTTGTATTTTTAGTAGAGACAGGTTTCGCCATTTTGGCCAGGCTGGTGTCGACCTCAGGTGATCCACCCGCCTCAGCCTCCCAAAGTGCTGGGATTACAGGCGTGAGCCACCGCGCCCTGCTGTTTTGGGGGTTTTTAAATCATTTTTATTTCGTAGAGGGCCACTGTGTTGCCCAGGATGCTCTTGAACTCCTGGGCTCAAATGATCCTCCCGCTTTGGCCTTCCAAAGTGCTAGGATTTAGAAGCGTGATCCACTGTGCCTGGCCTCGGGTGGGAGAGTTAATCTCGGCAGGGCAGAGGGGACTGAAATTCACAGAGGCTACACTGACAGGGCTGGACCCTGAGAGAAAGGATCAAAGTCGGCGGGGTTAGGGCATAGGATTTTTGCGCAGGAAGTGGAAACAGGTGTTGGACATAAATTGTGTACTAAGGATAGACCCTGGAGAAGCAAAGTCATCTGATAGGGCGAGAGCCCTGGGTAGGTAAGAGCCAAATTAGGAGTAAGTGGGCCTAGGAGCCCGGCTAGGACCTGGAGCTGAGACCAAGCAATCGGGGCTAGTGGAAGGTGGGTGGGTGGGCAGGGGCGGGTCTAAGGGCGGGCCTTGGCAGGCCTGGGTGGGGCCAGGGTTTTGAGTGATGTGGGTAACTCCCCATATAGGCACCGAGGAATGAGAGCTAAGCAGAACCCTGGCACAGTTAGGGCTTGAGGAGTATCTCACTTTATAGTGTTACTACTCAGCTATTTCCTTTTATATAATCCTTTATATAATCATATATTAGTTTATAGAATTAGG